>JAQIWU010000949.1:0-20046 GCA_034696445.1 Isotomiella minor | reverse complement strand
CTAGGAATGATTACTGTGCTGGAAAATTTCATCGGATTTCGAAACTCTTGTTCGCATGAGAGCGCAGTCAATAAGTTGTTGAAGCATTTTTTACAGTTTATCAAAGAGTAAGCATAAAAAGCAACTCTTCTTGGAAGAGATTTTATTTTCTCGTGTTTGATCAACTAAGCAATCTTCAATCTTATCCTCCTCCTCTTCTTCTTTCTTTTGTATAGATTCAACATTACAAAGTTTGCAGGAGAAAGAGTTTTCATTGAAAGGATTTCATTAAACTCGTCCTTTTCTTTAGCCGAGGAAAATGATGAAGTCTTGTCCAATTCCGTCGAGATTGAGTAAGTCAAAGAAAATCAAAAAATGAGTTCTTTTTGTAAATACTACTTTCTTCTTTAGTGGGTCATCATCGCGTCTCATCCTAGATTGTGATGCCATTTCTGAAAACAACAAAGATGAAGAAGAAGGGGGTCGACTCGTCACATTTACCGTCCTCTCCGAATTCTCAAACCTCCACAACAACGCCTCCTTCCTCAGCGACATTGTGAGCGTGGACATTAGCTCGGTGACCGATCCCTCTTGTGTCAAAGACGGCGTCCTTTTCGAGATCCAGTTCGACCTCAAGAAGCCTTACTCGTATGGGAATAAGAGTTGTGTGGGGTTCTACGGATCCACTTGGAGGCTGAATGCATGCACGATCAATTCAACTTACTTTGTCGCAAGTTGCCTTTGCAAGTTGCCCCTACCTCAGGCCTATGCCGTCATCATGTTGGAGGAAGAGGAACGCTTTGAGCCACAAGCGTCAGAATTCATCGATCTCCCCCCAGACTGGATAGCCACGTCGGGGGCCTTCGTCTGCCTCGTCCTCTGTCTCAAGACGCTGGTTTGCGGGTTGATGAGGCGGTCCTACAAGTCCTACTTCTTGGTCATGTCCGTGGGGATGATCGTAAGTAGCTTCTGCCTCCTCCTCATCATCCTCACGTACGACTCACGGGAGGTGTGCCTCCTCTTCATGCTAACAACCCTCACGATGCAGTGTGCTCGAGTCTGGGAGATGGCGAGGCTGTCAGGGCTCATTGACATGTACCCTTGGTTGACGGAGGTGTCCAAGTGGACGATCCTAAGTGCCATCACGCTCACGGAGATCCTTCCTTTCTTGACGGTGTACATCGTGGAGTCCGTGTACCTCAATCATCCTTCCCTCCTGGTTCAGAACTCTGTGGTTTTTGTCGCCTTTGCGATACTCTTTGCCATCTCAGTCCTCGCCATTTTCATAGCGTACTACAAAACATACCTCAGGATTCATAGGAAGAGTGCGAGCAATAATAATAATAGCTCGGGGTGAGTTATAAGCCTAGGAGAAAGTTTGTGGTTATGACTTTATCTTTTTTCTGTTTAGGGAGAGGAACACACTCAACGAAACCTTTTGCCATACTGTGCTCCACATGGTGCACCTCCTCTGCATTGTCCTCTTCTACAATTTGAGACGCCATATATTTTTCCACTACTTAGTTGCAATTTCGTCAATTGTTGTGGTACGTTTGTATAGCTATAATTGCATATGTGTGTCTTACTTAGCTAGATTACTCTTTTCCAGGGTCTCGCTTGGCCAAGTCCGAAGCGAAGAAATCTCAGTAGTAGTCTCAATAATGACAAGCCTCGAAATGACATGGACGGTGTGGTTGTGAACGGGGTACGTCCATCCGCTATGAGAGGAGGAGGAGGACCAAATTCAAATGCGATGACAAAGCTGTTGGAATTAAAGCCTTTGAAAGAGTCCATGACCCTGGAACCTAGACAGCCGAGTGCAATTTCAATTATTCCACCACCGAAAAAGTCCGTCTCCTTCGAAGAACATCATCACCACGACGACTTTTTAGACTTCCCATCTCCCCCACCACCTCCTCCCCTCCTCCTCCCTCCAATTGCCAGTGGGGAGGAGGAGGACGACTCCCTCCTCTCAAAAGAGCCCAGCCTCAACACCCTCTCTACCAGTATTAACGTGAGCACCATAAGCAACAATCATCATCCTCATGTCCATGATCATCATAGGGACATCGTTTGCCTCAACCAGACTGTGTCCTACCCCCATCAAAACCAACCCTACGGGACCTACTCGGGGAAGGCTCCTGATCGAGGCCAGTGTCATCTACGGTTGGACGACAGTCACTATCTCATCAATGATAAGTCTCAGTCTCAATCTCCTTCCAAACTACAGCCTGCTGCTGACCAAGTCATGGCGTAAAACTAACTAACTTAGGTAGATTCTTATATGCAACTATCTATCGCTTTGTCTCGTATGGAACAAAGGATTAACCTGTTCTCACAAGAGGAAAGTCAAGTATGTAGTATTTTCACAATTTTGTACGACTTTTGCATGTAAAAAACCTATAATTTATTCTTATGATTAGTGGATCACCTTTAAAACGTCCACTACCTTACATTACTGACTTGCATAGTTCAAATATTTCTTCTACAGCTAAAAGCTATGTAACGCTAACAAAACTATGAATAATGAAAATGAAGCAGAGTACAAAAAGTAGTAAGAGACCAAAAGGTTACAATTTTTGTTTTTTTTTGTATTATTGAACGTGAGTTCGATTTTCATGATCCAGTTCGTATGATTATAATGCGCTACGAACAAATGAATGAATACCCTAGTGCAATAGAGTTACCTAACAATTAGCCCGTGTAATAATGACCGCGTTTTACATCTTTTTACATACATCAACGTGCTACACGCAAAAGATGTAGAATGTAGAAGAATCTCGTGTGTGTGTGAACACTGGTTTGTTTGTATCATCGATGATGGTGGTGAGGTACAAAATAAAGAGACACATTTTTGTGGATCCATCTATTAATTTCCTTCAATCATCCATGTGGTGGTGTGGCCTTCATTTTTAGTCATAAGAACGCATAATGCTTAGCCCGACTATGATGCTAAAGAAAAACTGGACCTTACCTTTAAGAGCGACGATGACGGTTCACTTGAATTGAATAAACTGGTTTTTTCTTCAGTAGCGTCGCGTTCCATTTGATTGTTCAAAATGCATAGAATCATGGAATTATGACTGGAGTTTAGTACTGAAATGATGGTTGTTCGATAATTTGTTACACCAACAGTTCAAAAATAAGTCACAGTAGCATCAGGTGCATAATCTGTGGCCATGTTTGGTTCATGATCTGCTCAATAAGGACAAACATTTGACAAATCAAATCCAGTTTAAGGACAAAGGCTTTCACGGATTCTAAGCATGGAGGAAAAACAGTAATTTTATTCCCCGAATATTCAAATACCAATTTGAATCCACATGAATAATGTAATCTTTCCTTATAGAAATGACGCCGTGGAGGCGGACTTGGCATTTTGTCGAGTCAACGTGGGCTTTGACACTGAGGAAGAAGAAAAAGTTCAAGATGACGCTGAAGCAGAGGAAGTCCAAATTCCAATCCCGAAACCAGAAAATGTGAAAAGAATCACTTTTAAAAGTGAAAGCGAGAGCATTGGGAATGGAAATGGATCTTGCTACCCCTCAATAATTACTCCACCGGAGGAGGACATGGAAGAGAAAGTCGAGCTCACCAATTTTATGAACTATCACCAGAATCGGGTCGTGGTGAGGGTGAGGAATGGGGTGAAAAGATACGGACGCAATGGAGAATTGGTCCTCAACGGGTTCAATATGACTGTTGAAAGTGGTAAAATGTAGGTCCAGTTGGCATACCTTTTTGACTTATTTTGACACAAGTTGTCCTCTTATAGATACAGTCTTTTGGGCGCAAGCGGGTGCGGGAAGACAACCGCCCTCACCTGCATCCTGGGCATCCGTCACCTCCAATTCGGGTCCATTACAGTGTTTGGGAAGGCCCCCTTTGAAAAAGGGTCCGGGGTCCCTGGCCACCACGTGGGCTACATGCCCCAAGAAGTCGCTCTCTATGGCGACTTCTCAATAGACGAAACCCTTCGTTACTACGGGAACCTGTATGGCATGACTGAGATGGAGATCAAGGTGAGTCGTGACTTCCTCATGTCTTTCCTCCGTCTCCCGGACGAGACGCGGAGGGTTGCAGAGCTGAGCGTGGGTCAGAAACGGAGGGTGAGTCTAGCCATAAGTCTTATCCACTCGCCCCCACTCCTCATTCTGGACGAACCGACGGTGGGGGTAGACGCTCTCCTTCGGGAGAAGATATGGGCCCACCTCGTGGACTTGGTCAAGAAGAAGAATACCTGCGTCATCATCACAACGCATTACATCGAGGAGGCGAGACACTCCAACACCATCGGGATCATGAGGGGAGGTCGCCTCCTGGCTGAGAACGACCCCGTCTCTCTTATGAAGAAGCACGATGTGAACCTCCTAGAGGACATTGTCCTCAAACTCTGTCGGACGGATCGGTACGTTGGAGACGAGGGGTACAAGGTGGTTCATAATCGAGCCCCAAGAAAGTCACTGGCTGTGCAGGAGCAGGTTGAAGGACCAGGTATGTAAATTAAATAACTTACTCGTCTCACCTAGCCCCAATTGACTTTACTACGTCTTTTAGATTGGGACTGGGACGAATGGAGGGACCAACGCAAGCTAAGCCTCACCTCCCGACTCTACGACCCCGCCAACATGACGCCCATTGGAGACCTTAAGAGGAAAATCCAGCGGATTCGAGCCCTAATTCTGAAAAACTCCTTCGTCATGTGGAGGAACCTCTTCCTTGTGATCTTCATGATCCTCACCCCATCCATCATGGTCCTCCTCATCTGCAACGGGATAGGAAACGACCCTCACAACCTCAAGCTGGGTGTGGTGAACTTGGAATCCAACGCCTCCGAGTGTGCCCGCTACAGGGAGTGGCGACTCGAGGAAAACGGAGGTTTCGAAGAAGACTACGACGAGGGTTCCGAGGACGAAGGGTGCAATGTAGAGTACCTCTCCTGCAAGTACCTCAGACGCCTGTCCCCCGATCTGGTCCAGGTTTCTTATGAAAGCGTGGAAGAGGCAAGGGAGGGGGTGGCGAAGGGAGACACGTGGGGCTACCTCGCCATCCCTGAAAACTACTCTGACTGCGTCTTTGTCCGAGCCTCGAGTGGAAATCGGGTGGACGAGGACTCCCTCCTCGGCTCCTTCATCACCTACCAACTCGACATGACAAACAAACTCATCGGAGGGCACATCAAGAAGAAAATGGGGGACGCCTACGAGGCATTCATAAAGGCTGTGTTGAGAGGGTGTTCAATCGACGACAGGTTGGGGGACCCCACAGTCCTCGCACAAGAACCCATCTATGGGAAGGATGACACAGACCTGAGGGAGTTCATCGCACCCTCCCTCCTCGTCGGCTTCCTCTTCTTCTTCCCCCTCTGCTCCACCTCCGTTCAGTACATCTATGACAAGAAGTTGGGGACGAATGAGAGGGCGAGGGTGGCTGGGGTGAATACGTCTGAGATCATGATATCCTATTTTGTCACAGAGTCCATCGTCCTGACTGTCCAACTCGCTTGTTCCCTGGCGATCATTGTCCTCCTCTTTGGCTTCGAGATCAAAGGGTCCTTCCTCCTCACGTGGATCATTTACATGCTCATGGGCTTTGGAGGGGTGAGCATGGGCTTCCTCTTCGCTTCCTTCCTCTCGGAGGAGGTGGAGGCTGTGCTCCTTGCCATGGCGTCATTTTTTCCAAACTTCCTCTTGAGTGGACTCCTCTGGCCGGTGGAAGGGATGCCCTACATCCTCCAATACATCACCATCCTCCTCCCCGCGACATATCCGGCGGAGACGGTTCGGTCCCTCATAAGCCGGGGGTGGGAGTTCTCCCACATCCGAGTCTGGCCGGGCTACGTAGCAATTTCTCTTTGGATATCGATTTATTGGATAGCAACTATTTTAATTCATAAAATTGTTTTAGGACGAAAATAAAGGCTAATAAATAAATCTATTTCTAATTAAGAGTTACAGAAAGTTTCGCACTCTCCCCTTGTGTCAAAGCTGTTCCCATTCCCTTGGCATCCTCCGTAGCCAAACACCTCGCAGACTTTGGTCTTTGAGTTGAAGGTCCACATGGTGATGAGGGCCTTGCAGGGGCCGGGATCCGCGACAAGGGCACAGTCGGACTTTGCGTGCGTTGGTTTATCCTTCCCAGCTTTTTCTGCAGCCTTTTCTTTTTTGATGAACCAAGGGGTCTTACAAGAGTCATTGCAGTCATCCATGGACTCAAATTTGTTTTCGTTTCCCTCACAACCAAGGTACTTGAAGGGGACACATTTTTCACCCGCAGAGTCAAAGAAGAACATGTCCTCCTCCCCTTGTTTGTCTCCTGGGGGACATTTCTTTCCTGGGTCGGAGCCCAGTTTGCAAACTCGGTCCACAAACGATGCTACAAAATAAGATGCCATCTATGCTAGCGAACTGACGTAATTGGTCTAAAATACCTTGGGACAAGATTCCGGTCACCAGTATTAAGACACAAATCCTTAGAGTCCTGGTCGTGGTATTCGTCATCATCATGGTAACGGTTTTAATTTACAATATTTGTTCAATTAGTATGAACCTATCACAATTGGTCATAAAGTATTGACTATGGTTGTTGAGACAATTCATGCACAACAACCCATACACTGTGTCATATATTTAAAGAACAATCAACAATTACATGATTGTCTTCAAGACCGTGTGCATGAATATGAATGTAAGAGAGTTATGTCACGTTACCGCATGCATTTTTATAACTGTCAACGATATGAAACTACACCACTTCCAGAAATGCATGATAATGCAGTATTCGCAATCACGAAGCACAAGTTTGCAGAGATGCATAATACGTAAACATGGTAAACATATTCCAAGTTACCTTAGTGGTTTAATTTCTTCAGCTATACTGGAAGATTCTCAAAAGCGAATAACGCTGAAGCAAAAGTTCAAAGTGCTATTTTGTAGTTATTTTTTTATTGATTGGCAGGAAATCGGTTCCTAAGTGTAACCAATACCTGGAGGTTAGCCTGTCGTGAAACGTGTGACAAGTCTCTGACCTCTACATTCTTCTTTGGACTTCAATTGGATGGAATTCAAACAGTATTGTTAACTCTTGCAATTCATTCCCCACTTTCAAGAATTCCCTGCCCACTTGCAAGAGGTAATAAATGCGTACTTCATAAAAGAAAGAGTCACAATAAAGTTTACACAGATACAAAAATTGATTTATTTAATTGTCATTTTTGTACTAAAAACTTATACACTTTATTTCATGATTGCATTTTTTTTGCATTGCATTGCATTGATTTGGTCTTCCTTAAAATTTAAGTAAAGTCACCTTTTGTAGTCCTAAAACTTTTTTAGTCCCTAAACTTTTGTTTGACAAGCGTAGGAAGGGGTAAAGCGTATACAATGATGGAGAACAGAAAGGCTACAAGGGGAAAGACGAAACAAAGTCCGAAATTGAGGTAAAAGTCTAAGTCCTCCCGATCATAGGCGGAATGTGTGTAGTACCTGTCGTACAAGTAATGAGTTCCATTAAGGTACCTACACCCAGGGGAAAAGCTGCTTGAGAAGCAGTGGAGATTCGTCTTCGGGGCCCTTAGATTCGTGTCTTTGAACCGGGAGAATATCTGCTCATTCAGAAAGGCCCCCGCATACCGTGGCTGGGTAATGAAGGAGAGGTAGTACTGCCAGTCCGGGAGGGACCGGATGCTCCGCACTGTGCAGGACCCGAGGGTGATTTGAAAGGCGTGACTCGCGGACAGGAAGGCGAGGGCGTAGAACTTGTTCTTCGTGGAAAGCATGGTGGCAAAGGTCTGCTGCTTCGCCATGGCGTAGCAGGTCCAAATCACGAGGAACATGAGGAACCAGTCCAACCCCTCCGAGAGGCCGGTGAGTTGGAAGAGAATCGCAGAGGCTATCATCGTTGTGACTATGTCGTACGGGAGACAGGCCAGGGTGTGAGAGATGATGTAGGTGGGGCCCGAATACAGGCCTTTACGGGACTCTTGGTAAAATAATTTTCTAAAGGGTCCATCTAAGAGAGGTAAATCAGGATACTCAAGTCCAGACACTTAGATAAGCTAGATATGACTTACATGTCAGCAAGGTTGACCACACCGCAGAGAAATAAGTTATGCTTAAAGTATTTAAGACGAGTCCATTGTACGTTACGAATATGGCTTGAGTTGTGTCCTACAAAAGAAATAATAGACTTAATAAGTACCTACGTGTACACTTTGAAGGGGACTCACCATTCCAAAATAAAATATCCACATGAGGAAAAATAGAAATGGCAGGAAGAGGACTTGGAAAAATAAATTGTGAAGTCCTTCTAGGCTAAAGAGGAACGTTGTGGCGTTGTTTCGTCTACAAATAAAAGATATTTTCATTTAAGCCCTTGATTTTACAAGGATATGAATGTAATTATGCTTACACTAGAATTGTCCACATTTTGCTAAACAAGGAAGGTTGTCCGTAGGCATGGACAGGGATCGTAGACGTCCCCATCCCCCTCGTACTCTGCCCATCAATCGACCCCCCTTTCAGTCTCAAGAATGAATTCCCCTCGATTTTGAACTTGTCCACGAGGAGGCCTATTTGACTACTCGACTCTACAAACTTTTCATGAGAACGGCGATCCACCGTTGCGAGGCAGAGGTAGTAGATGAGGGCGTTCTCTATCTGCATGGAAAAAATAAGGAGTAATTTAATACCTTAGATAGAAGACTGACTGTGCAGTACCTCAGGACAAGGGAATCCGATATTTCTAAAGTAGTCAAGCATCTGTCGAGTGTTCCCGGAGTAGACGACGTCACCCAGACACAGATAAGTCACTCTAAAAAGCAAACACGTTGTCATGACGTTAATTAACAGCAAACCAATTTAAGTAAAGCCAAACCTGTCCAGGAATGGAAAGATGTCTGAGCGAGGCTTCTCCATGGTGAGGATGACGATCCGCCCATACTTTTTTGTAAAAGAGGAGAGGATGGAGATGATGAAATAAGTGTTCAGAGGGTCCAACCCCCACGCTGGTTCGTCCGCCAGGAGGACGACTGGATCCTTGATAAGATGGACGGCAATGGAGAGCCGGCGTCTTTCCGCAGGGGTCAGCCTATCCACGGTCGTGTGGACCAGTTGTCCCAGGGCAACATCCCCAAGGATTTGGTGTATCCTCTTCTTCCGAATGGACGAGGGGACTTTGAGACTCAGGCAGGCTTCGTAGTGAAGCGTCTGCTGGACGGAGAGACCATCCACCAGGTATTTATCACTTTGCCCCGTTATGTAACTACAAGATGACTGCAAAGAAAGAAAGCACATAATAGGACACTTGTTGCATCGTCATGCTTTATAACAAACTTACATTAAACAGTCTTCGGTTCATGTTGACTCCATTGAGTAGAACGTATCCTTTTTTGGACCCGTTGTTGGCACGACAGGCTATTATGTCTAAAAGAGCCTTCTTCCCACTTCCTACAGCCAGTCAATGAAAAGTCCGATTGTTTACAAGATTGGCAATGTTTTAAATAAATGCCTACCTTTGGACCCTAGGATGGCCATGATGTTGGAAGACCCCACTTCCAGAGACACATCTCGAAGAATAAGCCCCGTCCTCGTTGTCCCAGTGATTTGTTTCAGCCATGTTTGAGGTTCGATGTGGCCGGTGAAGTAGAGGTTGCTAATTTCCAGGATGTAATCAGATTGGAGGCCGATGCCACCACCAGCACCAATCCCACCACCACCACCACCGATTATCGTAGACATGGTCGTCGTATTATTTGTCGTGTGTGTAGCAAATTAATTTCTTCTTCTCTTAGCTGTGGTCACACGTCATCTCATCTTTCGTCTTTGGTTTTGCATGCAAAGCTGTGTCCAAGGCATTGTTCATTGTTTGGAGACTGAGGCTTTTTATTATTATAATTTCAATAGGCCGATGACGCTTCGCTCTCCTCAATCAGCATTCAATGATCTCTGCAAACCAAACCAATCAAACGGAATGAAATAACCAAGGTAAGATTTTAAGGTTTGGTATGGTAACATTCGATGAATTCTAGAACTGCACCTTTCTCGGGGTTGCTTATGTGATTATTTCTTAAGAATTTCTTAAGGCTGAACTTGTTTGAAATACTAAGAAGATGAGAGATGAGAGAGAGATGAGGGAATATTTTTTTGAATCCGTTATGAAAGAGTCATTAGAAATAGCGTCATTTCTTTTTCTGCCTATAGCTTCTTTTGACAGTTTGCAATTTCACACCAATTTGATAATTGCATACTTATATAGTCTGCTTTAAAAAGAAAGTGTGAACAACAGGGAAGAAGAAGAACCCCTTCATCCTTATCTTCACAGACACACAGTCAGGAGCATTTTTGCTATTTACAACAACAAAAGGTAAACACTATTAATGAGTTAGTAAATAGTAAATAGCTCTTCATCAAAAATCATGCGATGTCCTGCCAAGTTTTTTAACTCTTGAATACGCACGCAGGGATTCATCCATTCATTCAAATTCCATCTTATGCTTTCTTTTCTAATGCAAATATCTCTCCTGGCACGAATGGATGGACCGGTCACAAAAAGGAAGACGTTTTCACATAAATCTTTGCCAAGCCAAGGAAAAGTTTGTATTAAAATATTTTCTCATACACCTTAATTGCCAGGGACAGTATAGAATGCACGAACGAAACACATCTGCATAATTGCGCAAATGGATACTTTGCCATTGTGCATACACTCATGACATCACACGATGCAGTTATAGATAGAGGAATTCATATAAAGCTAAACCAAAGTCAATGACACCCACGCTTAAAAGGATTTAAATCTAAATCCAAATCGCATCCGGCGATCGCAGACATGACAGACTGACTAGCCCATTTATTTTTAATTCACCTATGAATCAGAATCAAAGCTTGACCAAAACACAACAACAAAAACGGGTTAGATTCCCAGCCAAAAGACTACTGATACCGTTGTTATGAATCATTTGAATATACACCTACGCTATTAACGTGCTTAACTGGACTAACTTAAGCTTGATTGTTGATGTAAATAAATAAATAGGTATGAATATTCACAGTCGCAAACTTAAAAGGATAGAGAATGAAAATGTTCCGCTTATAAAAACGCAATAAGAATACTGTAACTGTATTACTTATTGTCATGCCATTACGCACGCTAATGCAAAAAGTGGACCAAATTCTACAAATTTCTATTTATATTGTTGTCACATTATAACACAACCTATTTTTTAAAATTTCTCTTCTCTACAAAAATTAAAGCATGCAGGGTGACATTATTTGAGTGAAATCTCACACAACGAGAAAAAATGGGTTTCACATTTCACACTTGTCTTGTCTTTCCCTGCATGGTCCATTGAACATTTTTGTGCTTTTTTCTTCTTTAGAAAGACACAATACTCACAAATAATTCAGCAGAAATGCCAAGCATGTAGACAAAAACCTTTGGTTCCATTTGGTTTGTATAATTTCCCGAGAATGTCTCATAAAATTGTCTCAAAGAGGAGGATTGCTTTCCTTCTCTTCATTCAATTCAAAAAACCTCCGACAGGTCCAATTTCCATCCACGCGAGAAACCACAACACAATAACCACAAAAGAAGATGATTACCGCATGTTTAGGTTGTCAAGACGACATGAAATGCCGTATCATATCATTTCATGTCAAGAAAAATGCCGACCAAAACTTTCCACACACATCGTAACTCTTTTTCTTTTAAACTGTATGGATTTTAATGCTAACTTTGAGACACTAAAAATCTGATTTCGATCAAAAATTAATTTCAGCACTGACTTTTACTGAGAGCACGATATAATTTCACTATCAAACTCCGTTTGGCAACTGAATTGAATTGGGTGTAGCACAAAAATTGCTCCATTAAAAGACAAGACAATGGTTTAGTACGTAGTTCACGCACTACTCATCTTTTTTTCTTTAAAAAAAAGTAAAAACGGTAGATAAGATTACCAGATTAGACACTGCAGATTTGTTGAACGAACAATGCATTTTGTTTTTCATGCAGAAAAAAAATTGTTTGCATTTACACTGCTGCTGTGAGACTTTGCTACGGGGAATCACGGTTTAAATTTGTGATGTTTCATTACACCGCACATTAACTGTCAAGGAGCCATAATTTTCTGTACCCCAAAAACGAGATTTGAGGGCCTTTATAACGTTAATTCTATTTGTCTAAGGCCTAAAAACTGATAACAAAGGAATTTTTACAGAGGGGAGAGTTTTTTAAAAATAATAATGAAATGACCGGATGAAGAATGCGCAAAAATGTAATGCTGCTGCTGCTTTATTCTTCTGTGAAATTACAATTCTATTATATTATTCAATATTGCAGAAAAGTCCCTTGTCTAGCCCAGCTTGACCGTCGTCATCTCAAAAATCTCAACAATGGGACGACTTCTTCTTGTAAAACATAATACTTTTAATCTAGTGTTGTTAACCCTCTCGTAATAATCGTCATTAAAAGGAAGCACATTACATTTACACGGTACTCATTCACTCACTCACATCACTTCACAAAAATATTTTTGTACACAAGTCGCAGTCGCAAAATGAATTGTATAAGAAACTTGATTCAAGTTCAATTCAAAAATGCCAAGAGCTGAGAAGAGTCCGAATAAGAAGAGTCCCAGAAGCGACAAGTTTTTTTTTGCAGGTGGGAGATAAAACCCGTATAAAACAGACGTAGTGTCTGTAGTAGTGTGTAAAGATTTGATTTAATCCTCTCTCATCCTTCGTCTTCTGCTCAACCCTTTTCTTTCTCAATTGTCTTCTTTCACTTGTTCATCCATCCGCAATCCACACTTTTAACACACAGAGCCTAAGCTTAGGCAGATAGATTTAATGTAATTGCATCTGCAATCTTAATTCAATTCAACGTCCTAAAAGATGTAGATGTAATCTTCCTTGTCTTATATGTCTCATGCAGATATATAGTCTTTTTTCTGTTTTAGCGAATAAAAGAATCAAAAAATTCAAGAAAAGGCAGCTAAATCTAAATCCAAATGCTTAAACCGACAACAAAAGAGTGTAGAATTGAATTAATAGTTTATCCTTCTCCTCTTTCATTAGCGTACCACTATTTTTTTCCTGTTTTAAGATTTTTTCCGTCTCGCCAATTCTTTTGTCCGATGAGGATGAATGTAAATGTAAATTATTTAACCGTCCTTCTATACCTCTATAAATCTCCTCAAATCAAAAGCTCAGTTTTCCTTAATAAAATCGTACTAAATCAAAATCCAGTGTGGTGGACCTGTTGCACACAAGCAAAGCCAAAATGCAAGAAACCGATAGATGAGAGATTATCATCCCAAATTCGTCTTTTCTTTTAGCACACACAAATAATATACAAAATACTGTAAAATACTGTTACGTTTATTTGCGTATTATTGTTGTACTTACTGTTTTGAGAATTGAGACGGAACCAGAATAAATTGGCAATAGCACTGTTGAATATTCAAATATCCACAAGTAAACTAAAGAACTACTAAACACTAACCCGGCTTCACGTCCAACCGTGCCATAAAAAATTCATTTTAATATTTTTTCACACGAAACCAAACTTACAAACTTATTACTTTAGTAATCCACAAGGTGCACTTAAAGTCTACAAATTCTTCTTCTATTTTCTATACACTTTTGAAAGCAAAAATTTCACATCATTATGCTTCGCACTGTCTAAAACTTTTTTTTGAGAGCGTTGTTGTAGCATTATTACTCGCTTTGGGAAACTGAGGGGGAATGAGATTGTATTTTATTTTAACAATCATGCCATGCCATCATCCACATCTATGTACAACAGAAAGCGTCATTTTATATATTTTATACATTACAGGATGGATTGGATAATGTTGCATCACGTATCACATATTATAAACCATAACCAGAGGCAATAAAAAATAGTCAAAAGGTGTATGGGGAAAGCATTGTGGAGAGCAAGCACAGGTTGTTGTGTGGAACCTGTCGCGTCCTCCTCATCCTGTTAAACTTAAACCGAATCCTACACCCTCCTCCTGTGTATCAAATACACACACATTGATATGACGCAACAATGAAAGGAACTTAGGCACCTGTAAAAAGTGAACATACCTGTGCTGTTTGTAGTGACTTTTAATGTCTAAAAAATGAGCCGTTTCCACGTCCACGTTGTTGCTTCTTCATCTTCTCCCATTGTCAATGGAAAAGGCAACGAACGTACGTAAAAGAAGCATGCTTTGCTTTCTTTTCTTTTCTACGCCACTCAACTGAAGCGTCTTTTCTTGGTCTTTTTCATCTTTCTAAATGAGTCTTTCTGTGCCTGCAATCTCTTTTAATCCTTTCTTAATTGCATAAGTGTGAATAACCCCAAATGTGCCAAGCCATATATTATGTTGTGTGTATGATGATAGGTAATGCAAAGAGAATGTTTGACACTTTGCCAGTTCCAAAGATTTAATAAATAAAAAAATATGCTAATTAATTTGGCGGAATCTTGTCTGAAGGCTTATCAACTCTGATTTTATTAAGGAAAAGCATGTCTTTAAAATCTCACTTTATGCTTATCGTAGTGTACTAACTAAGGTACGTATCCTCAATAATTTACAATAGTAGATATATCAATTTGGTAGAAATATAACGTATATATGCAATGCTTTAAAAGGGGTCATTTACAGAAACATTTACAGGACCTTGTCTTAGATAATCCTCACGTGGCAGCATGGATTTTAGAAATGAGTCTTCTCGCGTATAAGGGTGACACGAAGAGGAACATGACAGGGAATATGACAAGAAGGGCCCCCGCAATGAGGAGGTGGAGGATCTGGTAACATAGTTCCACAGCACAGGACCTCAATCTCCTCAGGAGGTTGCAAATCTTCCTCTTAAGGTTACAGACAGCGGTCCAGGCGGTCCGAGCCAAGGCTATTGGGACTCCTAGGGTGAGGTTCCAAAGAAGGTTACAAAAGAACCTAAGGAGGAGTCTGAATATGTCCGCGTCGTCCTCCGATGTCTGATCCTCCTCTGCTACTGCTGATCCCATGACAACCCTATGGAAAATAGAATTTTATTTTTTAAAATTTAAATGACTTGTGTAATTTCTTTGGAAATACCAGTACAATTCCTAGACGGGTGTACACACCTCAGCTGCTGGACGTCATGTCTTAAACTTTATGTGTTAATATTTTTGCTGGTAGTGAGAATGTGGAACCTTCTTTGCGGCTTCGGTCAGTCCGTCATGCAAGTCAATTATTATAGCAACAAAAAAAGTTGATTTCTCAAGGTTGCTTCTACATGCTCGGGATTGTTTGTTAGCTTACTTTGTTTTATAGCTCTCTATGTTTTCGCCATTACATGTATGCGTATAAATACCTACTTTAATTTTAGCCGGCTTCTTTTTCAGGTCGAGTATGAGGTTTTCTTTTCTCCCAGGTTCATATAGTATAGGGAACAAAGGGGGGAACGGTTGTAGGACAAAGTGAGATTCTTGAGGATTTTTATAATTAAGTTTTAGCTAAAAAGGCTGATTGCATAAAGTCAAATTCTGACATGGACCGGAGCCTTAAGAGTGAAGAGGTCATTGACTCGGCCAAAACGCGCATTGCTGTTGAACCGTCAGACACTCAAAACTCAGTCAGTCAGTCAGTCGGTCGGTCGGTCTCCAGCCGGCATCATCATCGACTCTTTTCTTCCTCTTTTCTTCTTCTGGCAAAAAGATTATTTCTTTTCTTTTCTTCTTCTTTAACTTTTTTAATTGGGTTTAATTAGTAATTAAGTTTAGGAATGATGGACCGGGAAGAGATGAGACAGGGTTCAGGGATGGACTGTGTTGCCGAATACGCCAAAACTGGTAAGGGTTTTTGACAACTTTTCAGTCCAATTATTGTTTGTCTATCTCACTTTATAATTAATTAATAAACTAATTACTTTATAGGGCGTTCCAAATGCGGGGACTGTGGATCCATGATTGAGAAGGGAGCCCTTCGAATGGGAGTTTTCGAACCGGCAAGTTGTTTACATTTTCATACCCTTTGACTCGTTTTAGTTCTTCTGTTCCTTTTTTGTAGTCCAAGTTCCACAGTGGAATGTCCACGGTCTGGCACCACCTGACCTGCTTCTTCCGAGTCTATGGCAAGGGGAAGAAGAAGAAGGGGGTTGAGGTGAGGCCGAGGCCGGACGGGATTGAGAAGTTTGATCTTTTATCGCTGGAGGATCAGGAGACGGTTAGGAAATTCTGCGGTATGTATATGTCTTCCTTTACTGTGACTCTTTTAGAAGGTTTTCAAGATTCATCAATTTTTGTTTTGGTTATAGATGGTGCGATTCCCACTAGTAGAATGCCGTTGGGGCCCCGGAACAATAACAATAATAATGCCGAGGGTGGCGTGAGCTATCATTCTGGACTGGATGGGCTGGAGAATTCGAAAGAATTTAGCGTGGAGTATGCCAAGTCCAACCAGAGTCACTGCATCACGTGCGGGGGAAGGATTGCCAAGAATGAAGTCCGCATCTCTCAAAAAGACTACACTTCAGCGAAGGCACTCAAGATTCACAAAGGCTTGGATCGATGGCATCATGTGGACTGCTTTGCACGCTTGCGACAAGAGTTCGAGTTTTTCGACAGCGCCAATGGCATCCCTGGGATTTCATTGCTGAAGCCGGCTGATCGGGACGAGCTCCTGAGGAAGTTGCCAAAGTGGAGGCCTGGGTCTGGAAATGCAAATCCGTAAGTAACTCATGTCTCATGTTTTGTATGTCTTTCTTGCACTTATATTTTGAATTTCCAGGTTTGTGAGTACCGATGAAAATGACCATCCTACCAGGACCCAGACGCAGAAAAGACCCTTGTCCCCAAAGGAATGGGATGAGGAGGGTTGTTTGTCAAGGGCCCTCTTGAATGACGAATTTCAGGCACAAGAATCTCTCATCCAGTCTTGCAAGCAGGAAATAGCTGAAGCATTCAAAGATCCCGAGGTGCTCGAGAGAATCTTGACGCATAATAATCAGGCCGTACCCATCGATTCAGATAAGGTATAGCTTAGCTTGTTTGCCTAGCATTTTCCTTTTGTAAAGTGTGTAATCTTTTATATATAGTATGTAGAAAGAATTGCCGACATAATGACATTCGGATCATTGGAAAAATGCAGTGTATGCAAAGGACAACTTGTGTACAAGTAAGACGTAGATCGATTTGGATTTTGTTCCGTGTTGCTTCACCCTAATTGTTTTTAGACCCAGCATTGGTTACATGTGCGTGGGATACATTTCCGAATTCTCAAAGTGTACGTTTCGAACTAAAACTCCCACTCGGACGCCATTCTTAGTCCCCGAGGATTTGAAGTTGAAGTCCCAGTTCTTGTAAGTACCACACTTAAAAATATTTTGGATATTATTGCGCATTGAACTGTTATTTTTTGCTACAGTGCCAATTACACTTTCACTCCAAGGGACAGAGTAATTCTGGAAGAAAAGGAGGACGGGCCTGAGAGAAAGTAAGTTCGTGTTTTTATGTACCACATTCATGTGAATAATATGAATCGTTGTCTTTGTCATAGGGTGCCCAAGATTGATAAGCAGCCCCTGTTTAATCACCTTTTCTACATTTCTTCTGAAGGAATTGACATGAGCAAGGCTGAGGAAATTCGGAGCAGAGTTGAAGCATTTGGAGGATCAATCATCCCCCGTTGGAATAAAAGCGTGACGGCTATTTTCTCTTGTGACTGTAAGCAATATGAAATTTCAATTGAATTACTATTTCAATTAAATTTCAATCCTCCTGAATTACCTAAATATGCTCTGTTCTTTCTTTAGCGGAAGTCCGGTTCATGACGTCAAAGATGAGATTCGCCGAAGAAAATCGCATACCCGTCATATCCGCCAGTTTCATTCATTCTCTCACATCGATTGGCTTTGATTTGGAAGCCAACCTCAAAAAGCATTTGCTCAGCAGTTGGATCTGCTTCAATCTTTAATTACTTAAAAATACTTTCTTTAGTCGTTCATTATTTATTCACGTTATGCCACTTTTTGTTTTCAAAATTCTTGCTGTTCCTTTTCCTTCGTTAGATTTGTTTGTTTTTTTGGGGGGGTAAAGTAAGAAAATAAACCAAGTTTTCTTTGTCTCAAGCATCTCAAGAACTCTACCGCTCCATCCTTCATAAGCAGCTGTTCCCTTTAGAAGTTTTTGTTTGTGAGTTTTTTGTGAGAATTTATTTTTCACGTTTTGTGAAAAGGAATCAAGAATTTTGTCATTCTCTCTCTCAAACAGAGATGGATAGATAGAAAAGGTCATCCAACTCGAACTGCAAGTGAACAGAATGGAAAAAGAACACAAATAATTATGTTTCGTAATCTTTCATTAGCCTTATTTGCTTATCATCATTATTATTGACTTGTGTGGCTGAGCTGTGCCGTTCATCTGTGAACTGTGTGTGTACGTGCAGTGCATACGTTTCGTTTCTAAAAGCGTCGATTTTACATTTTCTCAATTTGCGTGAGAAATACTGTCCTGTCCTACCGACAGACGATGGACTGGGATGGAACTGAAGATATGACAAGTCTTGGATTTGCATTGCTGGAGAAGGAAGTTGAAAAGAAGATGAGTGGGATAGACCTCAGTTCATCTACAACTTGTGAAGAGGCATCATCACAACTGTTGCAGGCCGTCCTTGCTGAGAAGTTGAGTGAATATCGCAAGATTAACGTTGAACGAAAGAACCAACACCGTTGCGGAAAAATGGTTCGGCTCGTATGTCAAGAAGTTCTGTGGGTGTGGATGGATACGAGGGGGAGGAGACAAGTGAAGGACAGACAGGAGAGCAGCGGTGGGGTCAAAGTCTCATTGTGCCCCAAGAGGGGACATGTTAGTTGGACTGGACACATGACGTCTGAATGGGTTATCACCATTCTAAGTGGCTCAGACAATACGGTAAAGTCTCAGAAGTTGACCCTTTTACCATTTTTAGGGACTTATTGGAACTTTATTATGCATGGTGAAAAAACTTTCTTTCATACTCATTATTTTCTACAGATCGCGAGACCGGAAGGGGGGGAAGTCCTACTTTTTCCCATCGAAACAACGGTGCTTCGAGCCCAGGACAAACTGGCATTTCACATCACCCACAGCCAAAGAACGTTAGACACCAGTTTTGGCCTGCAGATAGTCGAACTAACGTTTTCCTCTGAGGAAGACGCCGAAGAGGCTGAGAGAACACTACTCGAGTAATTAATTTATTTTTATGACTGAGAGGAAGATGCCAAAAACTATTGTTAATAAATCTCTATTTCTCTGTAACAGGGTTCAGAAGCATGAACTGGAGATTGTGCGTCAGCGTAATGCGGAGGAGGATGAAGAAAAAAAGAGGATGGCGGATGTTACACCGATGTCAACAGAAGCTAGGTAATTTAATCTCTTTCATTGTAATGAAGGAATATTAAATACCATTATTATTATTATCCAGTCCGGCAAATCTAAATGATGAGAGTGATGGCGATGAGAAGAAGGGGACCCAAGACTGATTGTGAGAAAAAATGAAGTAGTCGTCTCCCATCATCATCCGCGACAACTCTTATTCCAACAATAGTTGATGTTAGTTAAAATACCTAGACTAGATTAGTAGTTTTACTTATCACACGCCATGCAGGAAGGAGGAAAGAAGGAAAGAATTTAAGAATCTGTGACGCTTTGAAATTACTATACAATTTTTGTGTGTATATTGCCCACGACATTCCATATACTTAAGAAGAATCCTATCGTGTAGCCTCTGCCCCTAATTCTAGCTAATCATAGTGAAAGAAAAGAGAAGCCTTCTAGAGAGATAAAGCCTTAGCTTTAATTAGAAATGAGAGTGGGATGAAAGACAACACAAACAAAAAATTACTTTGCAAACGCAATAATAATGCCATTACTGTCCTTATAATTTAATTTATGCCGATACTACTATGCTATTGCTTTAGACTCATTCAAGTATTATTAATTACCTTTACTATTTAGAAGAAGAGCGGCGGGTGAGCAAAAGTGATTTATTTTACGGCATCTTTTTTGATAACTATTAAGTTAAGTAGAAGCATCATCTCTCTCGAGCTCATC
>JAQIWU010000948.1:0-20067 GCA_034696445.1 Isotomiella minor | reverse complement strand
TAGTGGACAAGCCTGGAGAAGATGTCGACACTTGCAGAGTTGAGGTGAACAATTCCGCGGTGGTGGACTGTTCCGGGGTAGTGTCTACCATGCTTTTCTCATCCGTCAATTCGAATGTTGCTGAATAATTTGTGGTCTGAAGATTGGCAACAGTTTTGTGGATGGGGTCCATAGATGCTGACGCAATATGCATACATTTTAAGCAATTTGGTGTGATTGCTATTTTAGTAATATTCTTTTTTGTGCTTACTATCTCTGCATGTTCCTTTTATACATGGACGAGTGTTATTGTGATCAGTCCTGTAGTAATGACCACTTGGGCATTTGAATTGTTGCTGATGGCACCGATTTTGGTTGCAGTGGCAACGGTTGTACCCCATGCTAAAAAATTATAAGGAGTTGTAAAGTGTAAAAAAACTGGCATTGCTTTTTCGATTTGCACTAATTTTTGGTTCCATATTTTTTTAAATACCAGCTACTCGGATCCGGAAATATTCCTGTGTGTGTACACCTAAACCCTGTACCCAGTCCTTCCCATATTCGGTTGTTGGAATTTGCAGCAAAACAAACATTCACCTTAGCGAAACAATTGAAAGAATACTGTCGAAATGTTCGCCTCTAAGTATTATAGCGTGGACTTACTACTGCAAAAGCCTTAATCAGGAAGTGGAGAAACATGATGCTGAATTAGGGTCAGGATTGTTGTCCTTTTTCGCAACATTTATTTTTCGAGAATGTGACACTGTCCCGTCCGATAATGAATCTTGATCTTGTAGTGGTCAGGGGCAATGAGAAAGTTATTGACACGATGAGCAAGGCTACGTCCTGCAATTAGATGAACGCTTAACCTCAAATGCTTTAAAATTCATCTCATCTAGTCGTCCATAATGAGATTAGTTTGCGTGTCGGCTTGGGGGTATAATTCCTCTATCGGCAACACTTATCATTACTAAACCTTTCTTCGAAACTATAAACACCTAGTTATCGTCATGACAATCTCATTTACACACTCCGCGTCCAATTAAGCATTTCATCATGCTTAATTCCACGCGGAGTTTTGCTGCATCATAAATTCGGAAAAGATTGAAAAGGAGGCATTATGGGATATCAGCCATTGTCACATGAACTCAAATACTGTTTTGCCAAACTATGCGGTCCTTGCTTTCTGTGAACTTTGGACTGGACATTTTCTTGTTGATATGTCAGTTCCAGGATTATAAACCTGCGTACCAAAATCATTTCCACGTCATTACGCAATTCGCCATTGATACGAATTGTGTCAAGATAATGTCAACAACAACGGCAAAAATGTCTCAATCATCACTTGCTTTCATTCATTCATGTTTCCATGAAGAAGAATTGGTATCTGTTGTTATTGTGTTGGTTAATTGCATGCAAATCCTTTGTATCACAAGACTTTCTGTCCGTCACGGACCAACAAAAGATGTTTTGATGATGATGCATTATCATAGACTTTACGATCTGGGCATAAACAATTCTGTTGTACGTAGTTATAAATACATACGTAGTTCACCACACCAGGTATTTACGTCATTGTCAAATTGTCATTAAACAAATCTTTCTAAACGTGTATGCCTAATTAATTATGGGACTGGGACATTTGGATATAAAACTTTTAAAATAAAAATTGTTAGAAATGAAAGTTTAGATGCAAATATTTCTCACAATGCCCTGCCAACTACAGAATAACAAAAGCAATTTGCCAAACCCACCTTCCAAAAAATTCTGCTATCCAATTGGCATGGAGTTGGCAGGCATGGAACCTGTCAATCTCTCTTTTCTTTTTAATAAATTAGATCAGGCAAATGGAGTCAATAATTTCGAAATCCGGCATATAATTCCAAGCGCCATAGATTGCCTAATTGTTTATTTTTTACCAATTATCATGAATGGGACCTTGCCCAACTGACGTACGTATTACTCATCAGCCAATCATCCATTAGTGTGTGTCCTGCTCCCGTAATTACCATCTTGCCAATCATGGCTTATCTCCAAAGATGCGGATTAGAAAACAGGATTTACTGCTGGCTGAGCACCTTGTTTAAAATCGAAACCTTGTTAAGATTGGTTAAAAGTAATTAAGTCAGCATGACATGTTGATAGGGAGTGACATATGGCCATCATGCTATGAAATGTGGATTTGCATGTTAATCGCATTCCATGACATAAAATAATTATTATGGGAGGTCGAATAAACAATATTATCCCGGCTAAGGTTTACTATAAATTCAGAATACAAGTTCTTTTGAATCCATTGACGAGGTTACGCAATAGATCATGCAAAGACGCACATAAATTGAAATTGCCTGAACAAATTTATTGCAGTTACCTTTGACATTCTGCTCGATAGTGACACAATTTCTCTCTTCAAGCATGAGCTCTAAAAAGTTATCGGGTGCGGGAATGGTGGAAGGGGACATATTCTGTGCAAAACATACGGATGTGCACGATGGCTACATTAAGAACGGAAAGGTGGGCGTAACTACTGAAGACAATAAAGTCAAGGAACCTCTGGCAAAAGCAGGAAATGTGGCCAATTTGTAAGTTCAACTCAGAGCAACAGTCAAGAGTAGTGAGGCATATTGAGACACACATTTTTTAAAACCTTCCAACAGATATTCATACGAGGATTTATTGGAAAGTGCAAATTACATCAGGAAACGCACATCTTTGAGACCAAAAATAGCCATTATTTGTGGCAGTGGGTTGGGCAGCTTGGGGGAATGTTTGGACGAGAAAACTGATTTTCCCTACGAAGACATTCCGCACTTTCCACAATCTACCGTTACTGGTCATGCTGGTAAACTAGCAGTGGGAAAAGTGGGCTCTGTTCCAGTGATATGCATGCAAGGAAGATTTCACTACTATGAAGGGTATCCAATGTGGAAAGTAAGTGTTTCAACTTACCCCCAAATGTCACAAGTTTTCTCCTTGTGGGTGTTACTTCATACGTTTATGTCTATCCGCAGTGTTCAATGCCTGTTAGAGTTTTCAAACTGCTTGGTATTGAAATGATGATTGTAACAAACGCGGCCGGAGGGATTAATCCTGCTTATCATGTTCGTGACATAATGGTCATCAAGGACCATATAAATTTCCCAGGAATGAGTGGGGAGTCCACCCTTCGTGGACCCAACGATGATCGGTAACATTACATAATGTCAATCTTCAAGGTCATCTTTAAACCCATGTCATGAACTTTTAATCAACAGCTTTGGCCCACGCTTCATCGCAATGAATAAAGCGTATGATCTGGAGTTGCGGAAGCTAGCCTTGCAAACCGCCTCGGATCTAGAAATGTCGCACTTTTTTCGCGAAGGGGTCTATGGCATGGTTGGTGGACCAAGTTTTGAAACTGTTTCAGAATTAAAGCTCATGAACATCCTTGGAATTGACGCAATTGGTAACTTGACTCAAAAATGATTGACAAGTATTGTTCATATTTCCTTCTCATTCTATAAGGCATGAGCACTGTGCATGAAGTAATCGCTGCTCGTCACTGCGGAATAAAGTGCTTGGGATTCTCTCTCATCACCAATGAGTGCATTATGGATTATGATTATGAGGATGAGACAAACCATGAAGAGGTTATGGAGAATGCAGAGATGCGCAAAAATGATTTGATTCGATTCACCATTGCTTTTGTCACTGCAGCAGCACAACAGTTTGATTACAAGTGATTGCCCTGCAAAATGCAATAAATGACCTCGTTGACGAACCCAAACCACTTTAAAGCATTTGTTGTACAGTGCAATTTGAACAAATTGAAATTCCAGTGCGTATCTACTTCACAGACACGACCTTTTAATAATGCTATATTTAGGATTTATTTTACTCAATAAAATAAACTACCACAGCTCAAAAACAAAACCATAGTACACTCATTCACAACATGGACAACCAAAGTATCTAGGTGGTATCAGTTTCACGCTTTGACGGTCTCCACATCAAAAAGAATTCCTTGGGTAGACTTCAAAACAAAATGTCAATAGGTAATTAATCCAGCCTAATCATTTAGATTAAGCTTGTACTCAAGTACCTTGTATAACCCACAACATGTCGCACGGCAGAACTGGATACAAATAAAAACACAGGTTACAACAAATGCAGAAGAGGCCAGAGTCATGAATGTGCAAAACACTAATCCAGTAACTGGAAACAGTTAAACAATGTGGGTATAGGGTTTAAGTTTTAACAATCATTCCACGGAGTAATTGTAAGAGCTTACCTGTGCGGTGATAATAAGACTCTGAGTACCGATGTCTCTCAGAATGCATTATTAAAGAGATCACGGACAACAACGTCAAGAAAAGTCCGAAAATGGCTGAAACAACCTGAAACGCCAAAGCAGATCCTATCCTAAAAAAATCCAAAACAATTCTATGTAGACGTAGTCTAGTTCATTCAACTTTCAATAAGCAGGAAAATTACAGGCATCCACTAGGCCGCTTGATAACAAGAACAGAAAGTCCACAAGCCACAGAAAAGAAGAGCAAAGGTGCCCATATCCCAATCCCCACGTAGTCCACGACCATGTAGTACGATGGGGGCACCACTGCATACAAAAGAACCTGCAAAAACAGTCACAGCATTCAAGTCTCATTTTCCTCCTTCCAATGTACAAAGACAAACCTGGGACAAGAAGATGACGAGTATCATAGCCACCTGAATCCAGAGGAGTCTTCTGATAGACGTGACATGAAGCAATTTAAGGAAAAAGTCTGCCTCAGTCTCAACCGTTCGAAGTCTCACGATGTGCTTGTTCCCACTACCCCGAACTGCATTCTTCAGTTGCAAAGACTCTCTTCTATTGTTGCTTGAGCTGTTGCTGCTGCTGGGCAAACCTGACATATCACTCGAAATTGCCGAGTTAATTAAGACGTTGTTGAGCTTATCCGACACATCCCCGTCGTTTACAAACTTTTGATAAGGCTCCATCTAAGACAAGTCTTCTTGATTAAGTCACAACTAAAGGAAAACAAGCACAATGACGGCCTTCACATTCCAATGTATACAACAATGATGACTCTATAATTCTTTTCCGAGAATCGATCTCCCCTAAAGACTTCTATCACGAAAAGGTTGCGCATTCAATAATTAATTTGATTGTATAGCTTTTCTAGCAGCTGAACTGGAGATACATGCACGAATTCATGCACAACAAAAAAGACAAACTTAATCAACAACGCAGCAGACACATAGAACCCAAGCCAATTAAGTTTAACTTGGCTTCGGTTCCATGATCTTCTTCGGACTAGATGGAACAACGCATAACTCGTCTTTAAAGCACTATGCATGCGAGTCATGCAGCCCACATCAACAAGGAATAATGTAGCTTTTATTTAGTTGTAATGCAAGAAGCTAGTCCCAACGCTATCATTCAACAATCTAACTGCTCCATCATGCACATAGAATTCAACATTACGATTACACCTTCCCAATTTACATACAAAAAATACATCACCCCATAGCCTGCAATTCTGGATGGATACCATGAAATGTTATATTATGCAACAAAAGGAAATTGAAAACCGGAAACCATCATCATCGTCAAGTTAAAAACCCGACGACTATGTGCCACAGGAAGGAAGTGGTGTACTGCTTGACATTCTTTCTAATGGAGTCACGCATTTTTTATTTCGACCCACCCTACGCCGAAATAGTATCTAATCTATCTAGTATGAGAATGCCCTATACTGTCTAAAGCAAACCACTGAATAATCTGAATAATGCATAATCGAAGAGAAGCTGTTACAAAATGTGAAATGAACTGTTCACATTTTATTGTTGGAGACATTAAAAACAATGGTACAAAAAGGATATGTACGAAAACTACGCTTCACAAAGAAGTACAAACGGACACGGAATGATTTGGAATTATAACAAATTAGGAACACGGAAAAACGTTAATCCAATAGGATAAGAACAAAAATTTTGCAATAAAACATTGAGAACAAAAAAAAACACAATTCAAATTCACTTCTTGGTTCACTTGTTGTCCATGTCGTCGTTGTCGCTGTCGGCGTGATCACTTCGCTTCACTCGTGAATGTAGTGGTGGGATGGTCTTGGTCGTACTCTTGGATAGCCCAATGCGGAATCCTTGATGTGGTTGGATTTTTATGGCTGCATGCGTTCGTTGAAGAGTGTAGGGGGAAGTTGAGACTTGTATCCCCCCAAGTTTGGAACGGTACTTTGAAGGAGGTGGGGCTATGAATTGCGATTCATCTTCCATGTTTTCTTTGTCTCCCTCGTTTTCACATTCCACAGAAGAACCCTCAAGTTTGTTCTCATCATTTTCCTTAATCTTGCTGGAATTGCGGCGTCGCTTTCGCCCAGTGGGCCCTGAACCAGCGGCTGCAGGTGCTAACAGAACATCTTCCAGGTTCATCTCATCTACACTTTGATGTTGCACAGTGTCACACTCCTGTTGTTCAATGGCGTTGAAGGGTTCAGCTTTCTCCAACGATGATGATGAGGACTCCTGAGACTTCAATGGGGAAGTTCCAACTGAAGCGTCGCAGAATTGAAGAGGTTGAGAATTTCCTGTAGCGATGTCACGAAATTCTTTCACAAATTCTTGCGATTCGCCGGTGCATGCGTCAACAAATAACGTTGGCTGGGACCACCCTGAACTAGCGTCAGCAAAATGAATTGGACTGGTTCCAACGCCAACTTCATTAACTTCAACAGGTTCGCAGATTTTGCTTTGAGTATCCCCTACACTTGCATCCTTCTTTTGTGGGGAATTGAAAGGTTGTGAGAGTTCTACTGAAACATCAGTAAACTCCACCCCTTGAGACTGTGAACTTCCCGACCCTGGCTCTTTTGTTGGTGTTGAATCAAGAACGTCAGACTCTTCAACAACAATGGCAGTAGTAGTAGCATTTTCTGCTGATGTCATTGCTCCGTCTGGCTGTGAGTCTATTGGGTCAGATTCAGCAGCGGTGTTTGGTGTCGGTTCCGTTGCTGAATTGGAATCTAGAACTTCAACGACAATGGCAGTGGTACTTTCAGTATCCATTATTCCATCTGAGTCGATCAAATCAGGTTGGGCAGCAGTGATCTTTGTTGGTGGTTCGGTGTCGAGCCATGGAAGTGGGAGCGGTTCGTTTGGGTTCACAACAGACGAAGTAGTTTCTCCAGACATGACGCTCTGCCACGTTTCTAAAAAAATGTACGAAAAACAAAGATTAGATGAGTGTTGATTCTGCAGTGAATATCATCCTCTCTCAACTAGAAGAGAGACGAACTTTTTGCGTATAAGTGTTTCTTACCTTCGGGGACTGCAGAAATGAACAAGTCTTCTTTGTAGAATGATTTGTAGAAAGAACAAGGGAGAAAGTGACAGCAAGACTTGTGAAATTGATCAAGTGGTAGTAAGTTTCACCGAATAACGTCACTAATAACAAGCAATCAAGGAAGCTATACACTGATTGATTAATTAATATTTGCAAAGGGCAAGAAAATTTAGAGTGCAGCCAATTTGAAAACGTGCCTTCACTCGAAGAAAGCGACTGACTGACTGGCAGGAGTTTGCTTGTGGTTGGCCTGCTGCCTTTCTTTGTCTGACTTGAGTTGAGCTGGCATCCAGCTTGTCTGCCAAGCAAGAGGAACAGACAACAAAGGAAGAGAGAGCAATGCCGATGGAACGCATGGGACATTGACCCTTTCTGCCGAAATGAAAATGCTCAAACACAATTAAAATTTTTATGTTCATGTATTTCATCACTTCAATGTCGTTCAGTATAAAAAAAAGTATGCTACATTTAGAGACTCTAGTCATACCATCACAAATATAAAAGTAGATTGATTACAGGTAAAAATGCGGTTTCGAGCGGACATTAAAAAAACACTTTGTACTTGTCCATATACATATAAAACATTTCCTCCAAAGAACTATAAGTAAGCGTAGGTTACAGGTAAGGCTGCCATCCTGGAAATACTCTGCTCAAACGCTCAGGATCCATCGCCCGTTGAATGAGCAGAGACACTTGTCCAGGGACGCTGAGAGTTGTGGCAGAGGAGCCCCCGTCTTCAATCCCTGCTAATTTCTGCTTGAGGCGAAGAAGTACTCGAGCAGCGGAACTGTTCCGTTCTAGAAAGGGAAAATAACAAATAAGCTAGCTCATTGGTTCATTTTATCCTGCTGATGGTACCTTTGGGTCCGGCGTCTGCAGGAGCAGTGTCACCATTAATAATACTAGTCGAGGAGTTGGCCGAGGCTGGACGTTTGAAGTTGGTAACAATGACTCGGTTGGAATCCGTAGGTTGCACTTTTTTCATTCTGTCCGCTGTCAATGTCCACATGTACAGGGGGTCGTACAGAAGGACTTGTAATATTGTCATAATAATGTGACAATTTTTCCGTAATACTTCCAACGTCATTTCACAGCTTCTACAAGAAAACATGTCTCTTTATTTCGCGAACTGAAACGCACCAATCGTAATAATAATAATCCATGCTACGTACTTTCGATACACCCCTTCTATTCCCGAAACCCCCATACCGTCCACAAGGTCCCGGGTTAAACGGAATGGTATCGTTTCCGGAATTGGTAAAATCCGTCCTTGTTCAAATGCTACGCCTATTGGAGATTAACAGTAAATAAATTACTTTTGTTGTACAAATGGGAAGGGTAGCTTTAGCTCTAACTCTTACCCAAGTCAATGTGGATGACTTCTGCCGTTGTGTTGTCAATTAAAATATTTAGCACGTGCCGATCCCCAAGACCCAGAATGTATCCCACCATAGAAGTAGTAGCCACACTGTACCAAAATTACCACATTACTCGTTGTCCCAGTTAAAAAATGGCAACTCACCTTCGGGTATAGGCCAGTCGCCTTTCAAAAAAGATTCCTGCTTCTTTAAAATTTTCAAAAAAGAAGTGTCTAAACGCAGGACGAAAGTGTTCCAATATCGTCATAAAGTTGCTGTACTTCTTTTCATTATCTCCACAATCTTTGAAGTCCTAAGCATAGCATCACCCAGATATTATCATAAATGAACAGTTGCTTATGCGGTAAGCAAATTTACCATCATCCTTTTTCGGCACTCCACTGGAGTGTAATCAGTCGGCCTATACTTCCTGTGGGCCCCATTGTCTCCAGCTAAATAGTCTCCAAGGGTTTGCGTATTTTCACACCATTCAAGGACACCAGTGCGCTGCGACAAGGGAACAACCTTGTAGGTCCTAACTTGCAATCGTCTGGCTTTGCATCGTGTCTCATGTTGCAGTAATTTATTCATCACACTAAAAACCTGTTGCATTACTGCATCTTGACGCAAATCATCGTGGCCCTGAATACAAGAAATAATCATAGTTAAAAAGATGTATCAGTAACTCGAATCTAACGTTCAAATCACCTTCAAAAGCATATTGAAAGTACCACCCTTGGTTGTAATGCAAGAAATCCTTTTCGGCGAATTCATTCCTCCAACAAATGCATAAGTGGCTCCGAAAGACTTGATTCCTAAGTTAGCTACAAGAGAAATTAATTATACCACTCGAATTAACAATTCAGTTCATGTGTCACACAATTGGATACTTACACACTATGTCCTTGTAATCCCCAGATGGGGAAACTGGTAGGGTGGCCGTAGGTACCGGTATAATGCCCAACCCATGCAACTTTTTCAACTCCAAGTCTGGCGGTATTAGCACGGCGTTGGTGACTCCAGAAGTCGCCTTTTCAGAATAATTTGCCAATTGAATTAACGCCTTCCAAAGACGACTCATTTTATCGATGACTGGAAATATCGTTCTGTTCCGGCTTAACGTTTCAACAAGCTTTAATGCTGCTGCAACTCGTTCCTAAAATCAAGAAACAGCTCAGAACGTGAGATCTTGTGTCGTTGTACTACTGGAATACTCGAACAAACCTCTATCTGTTTCGAACCCCTTTTACCCTGTTGGTCTTCGTGCAATAGGGCTTGAGTTAAAAGCACGGGTAGAGTGTGGTATGGGTGTTCAATTGCACACTTTGCTAGGAGCATAAAACAATAAAGTTAAGTTAGAACATCCTATTCCTTAATGACAAATAGTAAACGCCTTACTCAGAATAGCATTCAGAGCTTCTATCAGAGGGGTACTTCTTGCGTTAGCATTAATGCTCAAGCGCGCACTCAATTGATGTAAAACGACCAGATATTTGTACGACGCTAACAACTGAGTTGTTACAAGAGCATTAATTTCCTTATAAAATTCAACATTTCCTTCCACCGTATTGTCCAACCAAAGTGCAACCTTAACAAAATTGATGTCACATAATGGCATAATTCGAAACCATTCTGCAAAACATACCATTCTGAAGATTAGCAAGTCCTGTTCATTGCTATCTTTAAGGCCTCGTAAGTAATGTCGCAGTGCTAAGAACAGGAACCTTTTCTGCTCTTCTAAAACGGCGTTAATTTCCTCTTCATCGATATTACTTTGTTTCTTCAATACAAAAAGACTTGTCCTGACATCCACGTCTCGTGTGGTTGGGTTTGCCACTGCAGCAGCATCTTTCCTTGCCTGTATACAAAATTAAACGTCGTAAACACAATGTCGTACACCAAGGTTTCAAGTTTTTTGTACCTTCTCCAAATTTGCTTTCTTCTCTGCATAAAATTCAGACCCAATATACTTTACTACATTTTGGTACTGCTCGTCAGCATATTTCGCAAGAACAAAATGCGCCCGAGGTCCTTCAACTTGGGCTGCACTCCCTCTTTTATCAAATATCTGACAAGATCGTAGCAAGTATTTCTCTAATATGACAACCGGTCTTTCACAAACTGATTCCGAGAGCCACTCGCCATAAAGCAAAAGCAAGTTTGGGTACAACTCGCTGCTCTCCGCGTTAGTCTTCTTTATAAGTTTAGCCAACATGAAGCGAGCAATGTCTTGTTCACCTCTAACCCAGTGATTTCGCGCAATCTCCAGCTCCTTACGTTGACTTTTTTCGACACAAGCAGAAATGCTGCGAACGCAATTTTCAGCCAATTCTAGTCTGCCAGCGTCTCTTGCCTTCACCGCTAATTCGAATAATGTTTCATCGAAAGCTCCTTCTAGGTCGATATTCACGTGCCTGAAACAGAGGACAGACAGTTTATATATATAAAAATTCATCTTAGACACAGTTGGTATTGAATGATTAACATACTTTTTGCCATATGAATGACATAACACCCCCCTTAACGATAAGATGGGTTCCTGAAACTTGAAGTCCGCTGGACTTATCTTGTCATGAAGCCGCCACCGTTGCAAAAAATCGTCAATACATTGGGAGTCTTCCTTTGAGGCTTCAGCAAAGAAGTCTTCAACTTCCCTCAGCATCTGCAACTGGGATAAAAATCCGTAGAGGTTCTCTGACGTTTCGATGCTCGCATGTCTTAAGTTTCGGGCCACATTTTTGTATCCCTGTTCTACGCTTTGAAGATGGTTTACAATGTCCCCCTCTAGCCCAGTTCTAACGCTTTCGTAAACAAAACCCTGGAAGGCCCCACCGGTATTGTAATTATTGAAGGAGCTGCCTTGGTTCCAATAAGTAGCTGTAACACAAACACATGTGATCTCCTTAATGCGTAACAACTGGAACAAGAGTTTTAAAAGAATTTGAATACCTTTGTCGGAATGAAGATTCCATTGTGAAAGTCGCCAACCACATTCGTATTGCAATTCCTGTAGTTCTGGCTCCAATATTTTTTCGCTTGATTCAATTCCTTTTATGTAAACCCAAAGTGTGTTGTACATTGCCAGATCCAGAAAAGCACCCCCCACTCCGACTGGCTGTGCTGAATCGGGATCCACTGAGTTTCCATCACAAGCGGAGAGAACTTGAAAATACTGCATTCTTTGTTGAAGATGACTAACGTTTACACAATTGTCGGGAAAGCGTGCAGAGCCACATCCGTACACTGCATCTGACTCTCCGATACTTGTATAGGCCTTCATTAGCAGTTTGTCATGTAGATCTCCGCGAACAAGACGGTGGGTGAGAAGATTGGAACCTTGTGAGTAAAAATTATCTCCATCTTCTTCTACTGGTTCATCCGTATGTGACGGAGTAGCCCTAAATTGCATACCAAGACTTAACAAATTGTTCTCCAAAGAATAAATATATATTAGCCATAGCCACTACTCACATTTCCGACCCCGTCACTGCAATTTCCGTGAATAATATGGATGTTAAATACGCTCCACAGTGTTGTGCAGCTTTGGCAAGGTCGAAATAATTAACGTCCAACCAATAATTCGAATCCCACGGAGTCAACCTGGGCATAAAATACGAAAATGCAAAACTATCAAGACTTACTTTCAATGTCAACACTTACTTAACTGTGCCTTTGTATTCTTGTGGTGCGGAGTGGCATCTTAAAAACTGGATTATCCCTAAGAGGCTTCGTAATGCCATCTTGTTGGTATATATTGATTTCTCACTATCACATCCTGTACAAAATGGGGTTAGATTGACATAAATGTAGATATTAGTGTGCTACTCACCAAACAGTGTGGAGCTGCTGCGGGAACTCCGAGCATCAATCCCAGTTGCTAACGCATGGATAGACTTGCTGAAAAATGTTCTAAAGTATCCGGACACAATCTTTCTAACCATAGGATTGGTTTTTCCAGCCATCAACAAAAGATAGAACGCCAGGGGGAGAATTTCTTCACAAAACTCCATCTACCCAATAACAAATTCTATGTAACAGCCCAGAAACAGTACACAATCTCTTTAGCATACCTTAATTCTACAAAGTGGAAGAATCCGAGAAATGAAACCGTCGGATTCCTTGAAGCACTCCAGCAATCCGCAAGTCAGTTGAGTAATCCAACTCTTATAACTTACAAATTCGTTGATTTCGTTCAGGCCTAATTTGGCTTCAATGATATGTGCAGAAACCTTTTCCGGTGTTGGTGGAACAGTCTGGCGCACTTTGAATGGCTTTAATACTGCGTCAGTTCTAGTACTAGCCAGTTCTTTTCCAACTACTTCTGAACACTCTGAAACTTGAAGAAGCGAGTGCAGCACTTCACCAGCCGTCCTTACCAGGACAATATCATCAGACTTGAGGTATGATGCTAGCGTTTCTACTATACATATTACCGACGAAACTAGCTCTTTAGATTCTTTTCCTTTCGGTTTATAATTGGGCAGAACCAAAACTGACAAATCCAGTGGACCAATTTCTCCTAAACACCGAGAAGCTTCTAACATCACTTGTACGTCGCCTCCTTTTTTAATTATCTTAAGCAAAGTTTTTATGAGATTGTGAAGAGTGTCTGCGACGCACTCATCAGAGAAACGCTTTCCTTCGAGATTTTTGACCAGTTTTTCTACATCCCGTTTCTTTTGGGACAGTAAATCCTTGAACCACTGAATTCTTTCCAAAGTCCAACTCATTCGTTCACTATGAAGACAACCATCCAACTCTGCTTTGAGACTACAATCTGTTCTTGGACTATTTGAGCGCCACTTGTTCTTCATTGAGGTATATACTTCTTTATACACTTCAAATTCTTTGATCTTGGTGGTGGGGAAAGGGTCGAGAGATGCAATGCATTCAGCAAAGACGTCTTGATACCTACATATAAAAAGATTTAGGTAAATCTGCTCGGTAAACGTCAAGCAACAATAGCTAGATGCATGTCTGCAACACCTTACCTTACAATCAATGACTCTAAAGGAGTGGTAATGGTTCCCAATAAATCTGGATGTTTCATTGCAGTTGTGACAAGGGTGTTCACCAATGTGTAGTAGTGGTTCTTCATTTCCTCTGGGTATGCAAGAACGAGAAAACACACCAGCGTGGAAATATGATGTATCACAGCGTGTCTGAAATATCTGGAGTACTGGCCACTTCCCTTTTCACAATTCAAGAGTCGAATATAACTGTAGATCACAAACTGACACACGTATTCCTTCATTAAAGAGAAGATGTGAGCTTGTTCATTCTGAAGTTGCCTGAAAAAGTATTCGAATTGATGCAACCTCCAAAATTTTTCCAAGACGTCATGAGCTGCGTGGACGCGTTCAATAAGGGTCAGAAGTATGTCATAGATAGCCTTTGGGGAGTGCAACGCCATAAAAGCTATCAACGAGATGTCCCGTCGACTGGATGCTTCTTTCAGGAACGTCAAACCCGTAGTGACAGTTCCTTCGTCATAGTGAATGGAAGAGGGTTCTGGAAGGACGAGTGTGCTTGGGCAGCCCCACAAGGCTGGAACAGTTGAGTCAAACAAGAGAGTTATCAGATCCAAAACCACCTCCCCGATGCAAGACTGCATATATGTGTCATTTTCTCTCCGTCCTCCCATGGCGCTATTCAGCCTTTTCTGCACTTCACTCAGTTGTTGGCTAAAAGTGATATCTCGTCCAGGGACTGACTGATTAGATTTAAATACTGCAATGCCGGGGACTATTCTAGCCATTAGCATGGCATAGCACTCCTAAAATTTTAAAATATCCATTTTTATATGGTAATAATCACAAGAAGATGAGATTAAATAGAACCCTTGCCTTGATCAAGTCAACTTGCTCTATTGAGAAGAAATTGGCAAATGCAGCAAAGGCCTCCATATTGTTTCTCCAAAACAATTCAATTCCTATTTCTTTACGAAATTCAGTATAGAATGTTGCCAGTGACTCACAATCCAGCAGTTTGTAAGGAAAGTCTTCAATGTTGTACTGCGCATTTAGCCAACAATGCAATAAAAATGACACATGGTGTCGCATAGTTTTCGAAAAGGTTTTGGACGCAAAGTTTAAAGCCCTGTGCGACAAAGTGATATCAATTGACATTTTTTTTATCAACTGCAACAGGCTGAACAGGCTTTTCTTCTGAATAAACGGGTAAGCAAATACAACTCTTGTCAGACAGGATAATGCAATTGTTACTCTGTTCATCCCTTCATCGGCGTGAGCGTCACCCTAAAGAAATCATTTTGAATTTTTAAAATGTTTTGAACATTATTATTAAATTGCAATGGTGAGCCAGCTTACAGGGTTTTGACAAATCTTTGGCAGCAAAGCGAAGATCATATCGAAGTGCTGCTCCGCACTTAAAGGACGGGTAGAAATTTGAGATGAGTAAATCGGCTCAGACGTGCTCAATGCAAATGCAGAGTCAAACATTGTATGTACTGTCTCAACGGCGTAAATTCGGATTTGATTGCTTGGGTTGTTAAAAAATTCGTGCACGTCATTCAACACCCAACACTCTGGACGGGTTTTTGGTTGAAATACACTCCATACCATTTGGGGATCATTCTAAAAAACAAGTAAAAAATCAATCCATTTTCGATATGCGCAGTAGTTAAGTATTTTCCAACCTTTGCCACTTCATTTAATGTCTGAAAGCCAGCTTCACAAACTTTAATGTTGGAGCCAAAAGGAAACTTTGAGCTCATGAATTCGAAAAGGGTACCTACCAGTACCATAAACTTCTTTCGATTTAGATCAGTGTCGTTTGCGACCAGGGAAGCTACTCCTAGGTTTGTGGAAAAATACAATGGTAAATAATATATTGTGAGGCAAACCCGCAAGTTCAAGTTACCCGTCAGAAGCTTCCATACACGAGTCGAATATTGTGGAATTTGATGAAATTTGATGCACATTTTTTGAAGCAGACTTATTATAAGGCCTAGCACCTCTGGGCAGAATAGTTCTCCATTGGCAGTGTAGGCAGAAGTCAGTCTGAATATCAATTTCTCGCTCTAAATGTTCAAAGAATTAAAGAAACGCGTAGATTAAAATTATGAAATGATGAGGAAATGACTGGAGGACTTACGAACTCAAACATAAAAGGAAAGTTATGCGTGAAGTTTTCACTTGCACAGTCATTCAAGATGCAGGTAAATAGCTCTTTGCTGACGGATGCATCTAAAAAACAATGCAAAATTAGTCAGCCATCCTTCTATTAACAAGGATTTTTGGATTTTGCAGACAATTACTTACCACACACAACACCGAAGTCAACTAAACATTCTAAGCTTTCTAACGCCGCTGATTCCATATCTCGATTTTCAGATGATAAGTCAACACCATCGCCATCAGTACCCAACAACCTGGACGAATAATCTTGGTTAGCAAACAACAGGGCATCTGTCGGATTATTAGCTGCACCTGTTCAAAAATAAAAATATGTACGACATGACTTTTGAGTTTGCATTCCCATTATGTTATTACTTACGAGCTATATGATCCAGTAAACTACTTCTGTACGCTTTCTTCAACAGGTCTTGGATCTGTTGCGGAAATCGTGGCGGCAACAAATTTCTAACTCTGCTGGAAAGATTACTACTTTGTAGCATGTTTCTCAACGCTGACACCACTTCTTTAAATTGAGCTGCCGTTTTATTCCTTCCCTTTGCGACAAATTCATTTAAGCACTCAAAACTTTTACTGAAAGACTTGTCAAATAATCGTTCCATCGCATTATGGAAGCCGAAGTCTTCTTCGGGTTTGAGGCCAACACAGTATTTCTCCATAATATTTAGCAGATTTAAATATAGAGAACAACGGTAATTCAGTTGAATAAATCTTTTCAAAAGTTCCGAGGGTGTATGATTAATTAGGGCAAACTCCTCGTTGTCCCTGTTCAGTAGTTCCAGTAATCTTCCAAGGATTTGAGGCACTGGTGAAAGTTTCAAAAATTCTGTTGGCCGCGATTTTATGGAGTCCTCCGAACGTACTTCATTCACAACATTTGAGCAGCTTTCGACGAAACAAAACTTTAACAGCACATCTTCAAATGGATCCTGGAACTTTTCACAGTTATTCTTGAAATAGTTGCTGCAGAAGAAAGCTTCAGAAGATATTAAATTCTGGGTCTGACGCACGGCCAAAGAACAAATAATGGTGGCTACCAAAGGCTCTAGTCTCATTGTCAATTGGTCGATTCCAACAGAACCGTCACTCTCAAGGAAGCTTAACAGCCAACGGAGTAATGCGATTCGTGGAGAACTGTTGGTTGCGATGTCTGGAGAGAATGGTTGGCTTTCTGATAAACTGGCGATGGTGTGTGGTAAAGTACATCGCTTCAAATACTCTGCAAGAAGGCTGAGGCTTTCTAGTTTTCTAGGAATACTGCCGTTAGTATAAACAAGTAGTAACGAGTGCACATTTGAAGGCTGTACTTTCAGCAACAATTTGCGCAGAAGGGCTAAAGCCTCAGACTGGTACCCATTTAGTGAAAGTGATCTAAATGAGCCATTCAAAAAAGAACCAAAACCAATGATTTCGTTTATAATTTCCTTCATGTAAATTCTCAACCTGATTGTTAAATCCCAAACGTTATCCCAATGCTTTGACCGACGCTTCAGAGTGCTTTTCCGCATCAGGTAATCTTCTGTGTCCAAAAGCGAACCAAAAAATAGATATACGTCTTTTCTGGTCACAAAAGTTGAAGTAATGCCTAAGCCCATTTGAAACAAGCTTGAAAAATTGGATGTATTTTCCACCAAATATGGAAACCGACTAATGACTGCTGCAAAGTAGTTCATCCTGTGAAAGCAAATATGGAAACGTTCATTATTCTGTCCAATCAAAAAGGACTTGGTACGAAAATGGTATGGAACTCACCAAATAATTTGGCTTTCTCCTGGATTCATTTTTGTACACACTTCTGACAGAATGTTATTAAATGAACGGTAGCGCATAGTCTTTTTAGGTGATGATGCATCGTCTTCTTCATTCCCAGGAATGTAATGTTCCAGCTGTCCTCTATGAATCTAATTAGAAGAGAGAAGTTGAATGCATCCGTTGCAAGTCAAATCATCAATTGGTTACCTGGTTCGTAGATTTTGCTGCCAACCGAAGCAGAACATCTGAAGCTTCTAGCCCCTGTTTGCTCGTTTGGTGGTCATTTGCAATATATTCCAATGTATCCAAACAAAATGAGTAAATGCATTTGACTGCTTCTGTCCACTTCTTATGGTCGTCCGCATAGTAAGCGGCGCTGGTGGAACTAACGTCGCAAGGACAATGCAGCTGCAACTGAATGTAGAGGAAGTCTACTATTGCCGTGGACTTCATGCAATCAAAGTAAAATACATTGCAGTTTACATAACCAGACAGGCGACAGGTAATAACAGATAAACAGTATATCAACTATCTAAGTACCTGTTCATCCGCGGTGTATGGAAGGTACAAAAGTTCAGGAATTACTATCTCTCCCACTCTGCACAGAGACCGGCGGAATTCCACTGCATTCTTTACAAAAAAAATATGATGCACATTTGAGGTGGGATGGAAATGGGAAGTGAAAATTCTTACCTTTCGACAAAGGATGGTTATTCCTCGAAGCATAAGGCAAATATGCGACCCGTTGCTTCGAAGGTCGGCAAGAATAGCTCGCTCGTAGCATAGAACCACACTAAAAATTTGAGACAAAAGACTTCATGCACTAAGACAGCAGACCGATGGAAGACTATTCGATAATACTCTGTTCGAAGTGTAGTTATCACAGTGGGATGATTTGATCCTTCCTCAATACATATTTGAAGACAACCCAACACTTTAGAAAGAGGGCAGCTGGATTGGTCCCCCTTTTTGCATAGTCCAAGAAGAACGCCAATCAGTTCTGCAAGGACACAATAAATGGTACAATTTCTAGACACGGAAGCAAATCAGTCTTAATTCTGCCTTACCAGTCCAAGCGTCCGCATCAATCAAAGAAATGTAATTCTTCACTTCCATGAACTGTTGCAGCATAGTTATAAGAGAGGAGCCATGCACAACCACGTAAACCTCATGAACAGTGCATGCAATCAGGAAATCCATTAGCTGTTTCCAGTTTATCCACGGATGACCTTTGAAATCAACGAAGGTGATGCCACATGTGAACGACTGAATAAAATCTGAACTTACGTGTTGCTCCTTTATGAAATACAGCTTCAACTAGACTAAACGGGAATTTCTTAGCTGGAGTGCGCAATTGGGTAGCATTCGATTTTTCAGCCTCCTATCATTGGAACAGAACAGACTTTTGTCTCAACAGCCAAGATACAACAATGTTCACGTGGACATACCTTCCTAAAATATTTACAAACTTCCTCAAAGACTACGGTCCATGTGATTCCATCTTCTTTCATGGAGTTATTATCTAAGGTCGTCCAAATCTCAGGGTCTTGAAGCAATTCCAGCACCGTCTCCGCTGCCCTCTTTGGTATAAAAAAAACAATGGTTATCCAATGGATTCATTTTAAGTTTTAGGATCACGACTACCTTCCTTTCTAACGCTTTGTTGGACTTTAGTCCGGCAAATGCCGACTGAAGGCCAAGGGACTGACGAGATTTAGGGGAGTCCATTCTGTCTTACAGATATTCTTGTTTACTTCTCCTATTATTTGTCAGCAGTCTTTGTCAACCTTCCTTTCCTGTAAAGCAAATCAATCTTCAGCAATCAAAGTCATTTGATTTAATCAATCGTGAGGTTCCACTCCACCAACCACTTAAAGATCCCGATCCGCCGGCCGACGAGGAATCTTTCCTTCTTTCTTTCCGCCTTCGTCGAAACATCAATTTTTGAACTCCTGCCTCTGTTATGACCATCGGACCACTTGACGAAGGAAACCACCCTTCACATCATGACACACACACAAAAATAAAATGAAGGATGCCACAAACTAAAATGACTTCGATGGGGGTGATGTTGATTTCTGTGATTTGACTTTCTCAGCTCTTTTGTCTTGTTTTTTGTTTCCCCACCACTGCAAAAACCACTTGAACCTGAGCCCTTTAAAGTTCGCTCGAACCGTGGGTCCACTTGCCCCGATCACTTTCACAACTGATCTGCAGCTGAGGCTCTGGGTGCGGATTTTCAACTTGGCAAGTCTCTCTCACACATCTTTGCTCTTCAATTTGTTGGTTGGGTCGGAAAATTCAATTCAAAAAGAAGGTAACAGACTTCAAAATTGCTTGTGACATAAGAAGACGTCGGATTGATTGGTTTTTTTGTAGGGTTTGGCCACTGGAGGACGGCCATATAAAATCTGGAATCATGTTGAGCTTTGTGGCCAAGTCGGGAAGTATGTCGCCGTACATGAAGGCGACGGTGTCC
>JAQIWU010000947.1:0-20104 GCA_034696445.1 Isotomiella minor | reverse complement strand
TCAGCAGCAGCCTTCTTCTCCATGCAGAGCTCTTGGAAGAGGGAGATGTCCGGCTTCTCCTTGATGGGTTCGAGGGAAGAGGATATGATGGTTTCTTTCTTGTGGGTGGAGGAAACGGCGTGGGTCTCCTGCGCGTGGGAAACTCCAATGGGAACTTTCTCCTGCACGTCGATGAGTCCTTCCAACTCCACATCTGTCTTGACGATGATGGAGGATGTCTTTTTGGGTGTGGTGGGGGTCTTCACGACTGCTTTCTCTTTCTCCTCAGGCATTTTCTTCTTATCTTCAGCTACAACAACTTTCTTTTCCTCCAGAACAGGAGTCTTCTTGACAACGGCTTTCTCCACTGGCTTTGCCTTGGCGGCCTGAAGTGTTTCGACAGTTGAGGAAAATTCCTCCACCTGTGCCTCCAACGATGCCACAACAGCGTCCTTGTCAACTTTGGATGATGAAGATGAGGTTGAAGTTTTTGTGGAAATTTCAATCTCAGCCTTGAGTCCTCCCACTGGGCCAATCTTTGCAGCCACGAGCGTCTCTGCTTTCTCCTCCTCTACCTCCCTCAGAACAGCACCCATGGCTTCCATTGCTTTGGGAGAGATGGGAGCGACGAGGGAGGATAGAATGGATTCTAGCGCACCTTCTTTAGTTGGTTCTATTTTCTCCTCAGACACTTCTGCAGGTTGTGGGTCTCGAATGATGCTGGTTGTGACGACGGAGGGGGAGATTCCAGTCACCATCATGAGCCCTGATGACATTTTGATTGCTTGGGAAATGAGACTTGGGACATGACTGTCATCTTCCTCCTCCTCTTCATCTGCTTCCAGGTCCTTCGAGTGGGTGGCTAAATACTCTTTCCTCTTTATCATTTCCGAAGAAGCCATTTGAAGGAGGTGACTTATTCCCTCCCCTTCAGGAGATCCTGGCTCCGCAGGTGCACTTACACTACTACCGCCAACAGCTTCAGAAGACTCGTCAGAGGACTTTCTCGCCATCGTCGCCTCTCGAAAATCCGCTTCGATCTCAGACACTTTGCTGTCCATCTCCGAAGAGACGGTCGCCTTGTCCCCAGAGGTCACAACTGTGCTCGTTGTCGCCGTGGTTGTCTTAGTGACAGAGGAGGACGGGGAAACTGTGGGCCTGACTTCGGCAAAACGCTCCTCTATTTCATCCAATTTCTTGTCAATGTCTGACTTTGGTTCTCCTTCTTTCTCTTCGACTTTCTCCTCAACTTTGACATCGTCTTTCAGTGTCACAAGCTGCTCAGGCAAGTCTTCAGTTACCTCAGGCTCTTTTACTTCTTCCTCCATGCTGAGGTCGAATTGCATATCGTCCTCATCCCCGACCGAAGGCTTGGATTTGCCTTTCTCCTTAGCTTTCTCCATCTCCGCCTCCTGATCCTTGAGCGTCTTGTAAATCTCGTCATCCTCGATCGGAAGGTTCGTCAGGTTGTGTAACTTTGTAAGGACATCCTTGCTCTTAAACTCCTGAGGACTCGTCCCAACCTGGGCATCAAAGCTCAACACAGGCTCCTTCTCCGGAGTCCCGGCTTGAGTCTGCAGAGGACTACAAGCCTGATCCACAACCGTCACCTTGAGAGCCGCAGGTGGGGTGGGGGTTATGGTGGGGGTACTTGCTTTTTCCTCATCATCCGTCTGAATCTGATCCTGCTCTGTGAGGGTGAAAGTAGAGGAGTCATCCGCTCGACTATCCTCATCTTCCAGAGAGGACTTTGTCATCAAGGAGACGAGCTGCTTGTGAGGAAGGGACGCTTTTTCCTCTTTCTTGGGAGAAGTGAGGCTCAGGTCGGACACGTCCCCTTCAGTGTCCGGCTCCCTTACTGACCTACAGGCGCTTATCCCCGTGTCGAATGTGCTGCTTTCTGAAGTTGGTGTCGTGGTAGAGGGTCTTGGGGTCTCCTCGGAAGCAGTGGAGTCAACTTTCACTGGAGATGGGGATGGGATGGGTGCGAATTTGACGCTTTTGACATCAGTAGCCATTGCTGTTGCTGTGGTAGAGTCCTCAGGTCCGGACTCTACTGTGAATAGCATTATTTAACGGGTTAAAATGGTATGATGCTGTAAGAAATGTATGCACCTGACTCTAATTAATTACTTTTTCGGACGTAACAGTCAAGTAGCCAAAATTAAATTAACAAACCATAATTAAACAATAAATAAACCTTCTTTCACGACGTTTAAAAAATTGTAACCAAATACATAAAATCAACATAAAAATGACCCTTATAGACTCTTACTTTTAATGTCATTTCATAGAGGCAAGCAAGGATGATGGCTTTGGTGAATGGATGCTGCATTCTCTTTCAAAAACTTGCTGTGAAATTATTGTCATAGAGGCAGAGCATTATTATAGCCACATGGATGTAATAATAATATATGGATGTAACTAGTGAAGGATTATGTAACATAAATAATAAATAAATCATACCAAAAACAATGCAACTCAAGGCTATAAAATGTGAAACTGTGGTGGGTGGGGTCAAAGTTTTGGTCGCACACGCCACAGTTTGTTTTGATAAACCAAGTCTCTTTCACCCTTCATTTTCTCATAAGGTACTCTTTCACTCTTTGGTCTGTGTAGATAATTTACACATTATTTTATGTCTTAGCTATTTAGGACGACCACATAGTGTACTTATCTATAATTTTAGAGGTACTTTATCTATCTCTTAGTTATAATTTAGGTTAGCTTGGTTAATGACGAACGGCTTAATAATCTAACTAATCTAAGATCCCACTCATACCATTTTTTAAATATCAAGCAGGACTGCAGACAGGAAGCAAATCTCCATGATGAGAGTAATTAGGTAATTTTAAAGGAATGAAATGGAGCTTCACTTTGTCTGCAGTGGCGTGATTAGTCAAACGATTTGTAAGTACAAAAACAATGGGGGAAAGCGGATAAAAAACTTAAGCATGCAATAGGCAAAGGACGCTGGGTTATTCACACGATCAAAAGCATTTGGAATTTATGAACCTTGGCCCTTTTTTTGAAGTAGAAAAAGTCAGAGATGATGCTGATGATGAGATACTTTTATGTACGGATCATGCTTTTCCTTCTCAACTACTAATGGAATGTAATACCACACACGAACGACACAAAAAATAATGTGAAAACAAATGAAAGTTTTATACGAAACAAAAGTTAAGCGAAAAAGTTGATGATTCAAAAGAGAAAGTATATTTTTTGGTTTGTCCACACACAACAACAACAACAACAACAACAACACAGAAAAGAAGATAAATAATGTAAAACAAATCTACTAAAAACTTTTTTTTGAGGTAAAAGGTAACTCGATTGATTCTGACTAGAATACAGTTTCTCTTTGGTAGGTGTGTCAAAGGAAAGACTCCAAAATGACAAACACGAAATCAGACGTTGGATGGTACTTACCTTTGGCGCAAACTTTCTCTTCGGCCACGTACTTTTGCTCGTCTCGCTCATAGGAAGAGGTCATCCTGTCCTCATCTGCGGCCCTCTTGGTTTTCTCCGGTAGGGTCAAGTCCTCAACTGACTCAGAGTCCTGGAAAAGAAAAAAAGCGTGTCTCAATCTGCCCCCGGAACACCCGAGAACTACCCCGCCAAATCTCAGGGTGCCCCAACATACCTTCATAATGTCTTGCTCATCAAAGGCAGCATCAAGGCTAATTTTCTTTTCCTTCAGGATCGGAACTGGCGGCGAGGCTGAGATGATTTGGGACTCAAGGCCGACTTGTGTTTGGGCTAGTAGTTTCTCCGAGGCGTCAGTCACAGGAGCAATGTTCCCAATGCATCGGGATACAATGTCTCCACGACCAATGGAATTCAGGGCTTTTTCCAAATTATTCCCTGTCGCACGGTCACCTGCCTGCTGCATCCAGAGCCGAAGCATGACGGTAGCCTGGGAAGGAGACTAACATGAAGTTAAATTATTATGCATGCTTGGTGCATTCCGCGCAGGCAGTAAATTAAAATTTTTGTAGCTTTTTTAAATGTGTAGAAATGAGATGAGTGGAAGCGTGTTTGTGTGATAGTTTTTTATAACTTTGTGTGTACCTGCTGATGGGGACTTTGAGGATACTCCGCCTCAATAATGGCAATGTCTGGATCCGTGATTCCTAAATTTCTCGCCAACGGGATCCAATCATCATCGAGGAGATTGGCAACGTCGGAAATCTTGAGGTCCGCCCGATGTATCTCTCCCACGGAGAGGACGCCATACCTCGGGGTCGAGGAGTAAGCCACGTTCTTGATATTGTATCGGTTCGTGCGGAGTGGCAGTCTTGGCGAGGACGTGGTGGAGACGGGGAGGGAGGGTTCGTCGGGCATGATTTGATCCGGGAGTACGATGTTGAGGTTACAAACTGGGACCTGGTCTCCTTTCTGGGATGACTTAGAATCTCGCATGAAGATGATCCTCCCAATGGGGTCGGCATTCGAGTCCCGGAGGCGGACTAGGAATGGGAGACGGTTCTCTTTAAAGGCAACGAACTTGAGGCGTAACTGCTCTCCGGATTTTGTCACTGGGGCGAGGTTTCTATACGCACAAAGGAATCAATCAAGGTTTCATAACCGAAGGGAAGGGAAGCTCTTTCTTACCCTGCCATCTCAATCCATTGTTGCTTTCCCTCAAGTACCTCAACATCTCGACTCTTGGCAACCTCAGTAAAGTGCTCTTGACCCTCTAGGGTTTTTTCTTCTCGGTCATCCGTCATACAAAATACCCTAAGTCTGGCCTCAGTCAGCTCAATCCTCTTGGCAAATATGACGAATCTAAAAAAAAAGACTCATTGAATGGCTTGTCAAACCAATGACTTCAAATCTTACTTGGCCATGAAGGGAACATGTATAGCCTCTCTATACAAATCAGTCGCCATCCTGGTAACATCATGACTCGCATGTCGACAATCCACAAGCCAAAACCTTGCCGACACGGTCGTGGTAAAAGAGACGCAATCGTTGACGTAGTTGAGGGGTGTGGACCCCGTGACGTCTTCCCACTGTGCCCTTGTCGTCCCTCCTGCACAACAACAAGGAATTGCTATTACCCACACATTCCGCTACCTTGACAACCTCAATTCGTAATTTTTATCCAATGTTTCTTAGAGAATGTATTCAAGTGCTTCAAATTCAATTCATGCACACTTTTAATTAGTTTTAGGTTCCTACGGAAAAATCTACGGTCTAGCCTCTTTCATGCATAGTAAACTTGAGTGAAGAAGTCTGAAGATTAGTTAGTAATTTTGTGTTAATTTTTGTACGCCTTATAAACCCTGTTTGCTGTTAGTCTTTAGATGGTGGTAGTATCTAATACAGTGATCGTTAATTAAGCAATTTTTAAAATTCCTTTTTATTCACATCCAATCAATCAGTCATTCATTCCCTCTCCAATCAATCCAATCCCCGTGAATGAAAATAAATGCTTCAAAAAAAACAAAGTAGTCATGCAAGGAAAAACGAAACTCCTCTTATAATGAGGGGTACTGTGAGACAACCAAACAATAATGTATCTACAATACAACTAAACAAAAGAGAGAAGCTTTTTAATAGGTTTGGTTTAGATACGGGACACAGGCTTGGCTTACTGACTGCAGTGTGGAAGAGTGTTGTTCACTAGGAGAAAGTTTTATGGGACTTTTGAAAAAGTAAGTGTGATTGATTTTACATATTTGATAATTTTCTCCATGCTACAGGCTTGATTTGAAACTCGAGGAAGGTGGAAATTAAAGGACCAAAAAATATATATAAAAAAAGACTGTGGGGATCGATCGATCATTCTTAAATACTGTGACATTTTCTATTCAGGCTCACTTTCAAGAAACAAAAAAAAGTGCAGAGTATTTTTTTCAAATAGAATGTTTTTTTTAGTCAGAGTGAAAGTTGGGTGAAAAAGTAAAGGGATTTTATGAGAGACAGAGAGAGAATAGAAGAGAGAATAGAGAAGATAGATAGAGAGAGTGTGTTTTATTACCTTTGAGAGATCTTTTCCGAAACACGCCTGCACTCAGTAAGCCCAAACAAACAATGATACAGACAAAATTGAAAAAGAGACAGAGACAGATGGAAAGAGTGGGTGAAAGCAAACCAAAATATATACTTCTTCTTCAACTTTCTCCACTCGCACTTTAGATAACTTTAAAGAATCTCTTTTGAAAATTAGAAAGTCAGATCTCCCATAGACCATAGATATACTTTATATTAGATATTTGTGTGTGGCTTCTAAAAAATGTGTATATAAAATGTGATGATAAGTCTATTAAACTAAACTAAACCTGGTGTAAAATTGGACTAGAGAATGTGGGGATTACTACGATAACACACAACACACAAAGTTCAACTTTTCACAACACGAGAAAATGCATTGAGATTTTTGTAAGGAAAAAAACTTTCACTTTCCAAGTGAAACTCTAGATAACTTTCACTACCATAATTATATAGAAAACTACGGAAAAACTACATGTTTTTTATGATAAACACACCATCAATTCATGACATTACTTTAATATTTTACTGGTTGCAAAAAAGTCTTGTCAATTTATGATACCAATAGAATTGATTAATACATCTACAAAGAAATGTTGAAGAAATGATTCCATTACCTGTAATCGAACACAGTAGTCGAAGGGTGGAGTTGGAATCTTGACTCTTGGGGACTGGGATTGTCAAATTAATGGGTTTATGGAACTTCCTCCTCCTAGGTTCCACAGTCACGATGGGGGACACGGCCACACGACTCCCAGCAACTTTATTCACCAAATCCGCATGAATTGGTTGGGCCTGTGTGAAGGTGTAGACATCATCATCATCATCATCATCATCGGTGAAAGTTATAATGCAATAATGATTGAAGTCCAAATGCAGAGGTGTGCAAATTGCAATGCAATTCAATGTGCATAAAAAATGCGGACGTAGAAGAATCAAATCAATCCAAGGGAGAGGGAGGAACGGAACCAGACATGTAAAAAAACAAAAGAATAAAATAATGAGTGAAAGTAATCAATCAAATTGTAATAAAATTGTAATGATTAAAGTGCAAACTCATACAGTAAAACCCGACGTGTAGTGTGAGAAAGAGAAGCAGTGGAAAAGCTCAGCATTTCACTTTGTACAAATCACATTTTCACCTCACTTTCGTCATTCAGTCAATCCCATTAAAGTTTAGATTTAAAAAGTGAAAGCGAACATGTTTTAAGCTTGGTTATTAAAAGTATAAAGAAAAGACAATGAAGGGAGTCAGCCCAATAATTTCTTTGAAAGAATTAACGACCCAGAAAAGAGGGACTCTATAAAAGAGGAAAGAGAGTGAAAGTACAGAGAGAGATAGATTGAGATTTTCCACTGTTCTAACTTTTTTTTTGCCAAAAACCACAAAAACTCGAGGAGCAAAGTTTCCATCTTTGAATCACTTTTCATAAATATAAACGTTTTTTTTATTATTGTTTCTCATTCACAAAGCTTTCATTCTTTCTTTCGTCTTTCAATCTTCCTTTTTTTCTATGGACGAGAGCTAATTGTTGAACATTGTTTAAGTATGTTGGAGCAAACGGAATTTAATGTCTTTTATTGGGCGGAATCCCCGAACACAACAACACGAACGAACAGAAATCACACATTTTTTATGTTAATTCAGAGAAAATCATATAAAAATAATAGCAAATATATCGCTATTAAAGTATTGCTCTGTAAGGAGTATTTTTGTTTGAAAGGGAAAATTATTGAAAGTTGCGTAAAAAATCTTTGATTATTAGTAAATTCAAATCCATACATTCCATTTCCATTCGTCTTCCAGAAGGAAATTAAAGTAGGTAAAACACTTGTACACAACCTCAACTTCGTTCATGGTAACATTAATGAGTGACTACAACTTTCACCACACAACTATTATGAGTACTACTTCGTCTAATTATTGACTTTTTCCATGTCTCCTAAACTAAGTGACTATGCAGAACAGAGAACAATTGAAAGATAAAGTCTGTCTAATCCTAAAAATACTTTCCCTCTTCTAACATTTAGTGCAGGTATTACGTATAACGTCTCTCTTTCTATCCTTAAGTTAAGTTTGTTTGTGGGTAAGGCAATTAGGTTAAGTATCTTTTTACCAGTGTAAGTGTGTTTCTATTTAAACTTTGTAAGGGTATCATATAATACTTTTTGAGATATGAGAATGTGGAACCTAACCTAGCCTGATATAATGCATCAGCATCCTCTTTTGAGATTCTTTTTAAGATTCCTTACGTATATTTTGACTAGAGATTTGATTCTTTGATCAACCTAACGAACACCATAGAAGCAGAAGAACTTTTTTTGTCATATCAACAAGAAAATCACCGAGATATAATGTCACAGAAAGTGGTATACACACACAGTGAAAGGTAACCATTACCACCAAAAAAGTTTATCATCTTTGAAATGTGCAGTTAAAGAAACGTTCTATTCCCTTGAGTTTTGATACTGAGAATTTCATTTCTTTCTTTCTTCCTTTTTTTGTAGAAGTTGAGATTCGTACAGTGAAAGTTTTTTTACCAAATGAGAGCAAAGCGTCGTTTTTTGGGGATGTTATTGACAATAATTTTCTTCGTAGGAGCTGGCTTCCCAGGAAGGAATTTGCTTACCTGCAAGCCAACCTTGATCCTTTTGGTAAGGGCTCCCTGGGGGAAAATAGCTTGAACTTGAGGAACCACTGTTGAATTCACCATCCCACCCTCGGGTCCAACTGCATGGACCTCTTGTCGGATCCTCGACACAAGGGCAAAGTATTGGGGAAAGTCTTGTGTTAGGATTCGGGTGATTCGATTTGTCTTTAGATCTTCGAGTTGTTTCAAATCTGGAAAGAGTCATGTGTCAAAATCCTCCGGATGTCAAGACATTTAGACATTAAGCTTACCATTTGCATCAAAGGACTCATTCAGAACGTCTTGCACCGCTTCTTCGGTCGCATCCAAATTATGCTCTCGCCAAGTCTCCCCATTGTCCGAACGAAGGATGACTATCTCCCTCTCATGCCCACGGAGTGAGGCAAAGTGAGGTACTTCAAGGATGACAGGACCCAGGAATTTAGCTCCTGCAGGGCCCAACTCTAGGATTCGGGAAGCCAGAGCTTCGCCCTCCATGAGAGGAGGGGGATGCACGAGTCGGTCCTATAGATAAATAGATTAGTAGAAGTGTCTTAAGTTTTGAATGAGAGATTGTATTTAGGGTACCTTTTTCAAGTATCTGCACGTAATCCGCATAGGACTCGCAGCTTTCCTTGGAGGAATGATAACCCTCACTCCGGAATGTCGACAACCCCTCATCGCACCCCCTCGAGCGTCGACCATGAAACTCACCAGGAAACTGTGTTTGAAAAAAGACACATGCCATAAGTATTTTTTAAACCTTTCCCTACAAAAATTGTAGGTTGTTTTTAGGTGAATAAATAAATGTGAAAGTTGAAGTAAAGTATAAAATAAGACGGTCAATAAGCACTGCTACAAATCAATAGTGTACGTTACTTTGACGAAGATTAGTAACAAAAACTACAAACAAGATACGCACAAAATTTGTTAATCAATCCATAATTTGGTTACTAATTACAGCACCGGAGGCCAAATGATACACGCCATAAACAAAACACTCCAATTTTTTTATGACATCAAATCAATCAATCAATCAATCAACAAGCAATGGCTATGAACTCTAAGACAGTCAAACATACTTTGGAGATTGAAGCTGTCAAAATAAATAAATAAAAACCCACTAATTTTACCGATACATGCTTTTTTTTATGAAGACATTATATCATCATCCTTACTTTCTCCAGTGAAGTTTCCTAATCATTGTTGAACAAGAAGAACGCGGCATGCCATGTAAAAATGTACAGTTTTTAGTTAGCATCATCACTTCAAGAAATACCACAAGTTATTCATCAATTATTTTGTGTCGAGGGATGTCAGTAGTATCTCACACATTTTGGCGAAAGTTAGTATGGAAAAGTTGAAATCTCAAGTTTTTTTGCCAAGTTCACACAGTTATGTTACTTTTTTAGCCAGAGAAAGTGTCTTTTTTAAGGGGTTAAGTAGTTGAAATTATAAAATTCTGTTTTTTTTGGAGGAGGAAATAAAAAAAAATAATAAAAACCTGTCACGACACATCCCAATGGTAGCAGTGGAATTTCGGCTGACGTTGTAGTAGTGGCTAAAGCTGTATCTATCTGACGGATCAGGGGTGGGGGACAAGGAGAGGTTTTGGTGGTTGAGGGAGGTGAGGGATCGAAGGGATGTGGGCCTTATAGGGACTCTAATCAATCGTTTTGTTGTTGTAAGAAGGAAGAAAATCAAAACGCAAATTAAACTCATTATTAAAACATGTAGAAGAGGTATACAAATTAAAGACAATGCGGAGGACAATGACTTGAACCATGCCAATATGGCAGCATAATTCAGGTATAGTGATGTGCCTAATGATGTCTATTTCTGTGTACCGACTTAAGTTTTTTTCTCTCCAAAAGTGCAATTTGTGTGAAAATGTGACCAAAGAAAGAACGTACCCAATTTGAACTGGTGACCTAGAAATGTCAACGTTGTCCGCGGCAAGCTGGTTATACTTTTGGGTCACGATGTTCTCATCCGCTGGTAAATCTACAAAAGAAAGACAATATGTAACTGTGTTTGGGGCACGCTGAGACATTCTTCTTACACCCAGAGTCACGATGATGCTGCTGCTCATCCCTAGTCACATCAATGGGGAGGCTGTCATCTCCCAAGGACTTCATGTCATCCACAGTCAGATACCTGTACGCCTCATTTGCGGCATCCTCCCCACCCTCGTCCTCCGAGTCTGAAGCTAGGTTCTCATTCATGCTCTCTGGAGCTAGGACCTTGTACCTCTCCTCAATCGTGGTAGTGGTCGTCGTGGTGGTTGTGATTGTTGTCGTGACAATCTTCAGAGTTTCTACGACCGAGACGTAGCCAAGCTTCTCCGCAATCGCGAGAGGGTTCTGCCCCGCCTTGTTGACCGCGTCAGGGTCTGCCTTCCTCTCGAGAAGGAGCGTGATGATGAGGGTCTGTCCCTGCTGAGCTGCATGATGGAGTGGGGTGTTCCCAGCCTCCGTCGTGAGATGGACATTCGCCCCATTCTGGAGCAAATACCGAACCATCCCTGCCTGCCCGAAGTGGGAGGCCACATGCAAGGGTGAATATCCCGACTGGGTCTGAGGATCAATCTCCGCATTCCCTGAATTTACCAACACATTCGCCGAGGGGACGTGGTCATTCTGGGCGGCCAGATGAAGGGGCCGGAGTTGATTCTTCGCCCCAGCATTGGCATCAGCACCATGCGCAATGAGAAGAGCGACCATGTCCGTATGTCCCTGGTCTGCAGACAGATGGATGGGGGTGTAACCCTGTCGTGACTGTCCATTCACCTCAGCCCCGTACTCCAAGAGTGCCGTCGCGATGTCAATCTGATTCTGCTTCGCGGCAATGTGGAGAGGGGAGTAGTTGTTCTTGGCGAGACACTTGGGATCCGCCCCATTGTTGAGGAGGAGGAGGGCCACCTCATTGTTCTTATGGTGGCAGGAGGTGTGGAGGGGTGTGAGGGAGTTCTTCCCCTCAGCATTCACCGTGGCCCCTCGAGCCAGGAGCATGTTGGCGACCTTCGTGTTCCCAGTGTTGTATTTTGCTGCCAGATGGAGGGGGGTCCAGCCTCGGGAGGTCCGAGCGTCCACGTCAGCCCCTTTGTCCAAGAGGATGGAAGCCACCTGGACACATAAAGGCATATGCGTTAGAGAGAATGGCATTGACATGTCATTAACAAGTACGTCTTGGAGAAAGGCTTTAGGCTGTACGTCCACAATCTGGCTACCAATCTTGGGTAAACACCAGAGTGTGAAAAATTTGAAAATCAATGTCAAAATTCATCGCTTTCCCTGTGGTAGTTAAAGCAAATAATTGCATAAACAGACAGGCATATATAAATATAAATATCTCTCCGACCTTAATCCTTCTTTCCATCCTTTTCTACACTCCTCTGGCTATTGTACATTTCAAAGATTTTAGGCATTTTAAAGAAAAACAATTTTTTGAAATTTAGAGGCTTTTTTCTTAAAGTTTTTTGAAAAATTGCGCCGAGGTTAACCCAATTATTTCATCAACGTCAACGTGGCCGACCGGTTGTCTATCTGAGGATAACTTTCTCTCTTCTAGTCTTGATGATAATCGTTTTATGTATGACGATGCGGGCTTGTGTGCCAAGGATGTTTGAAAGACTTTAGACTTGCAGATTTTTTTGACATGACGCCAAGGAAAGCAAAAAGGATAGGAAGTAGCATAGCAAAAGGAAACATAGATATGCAGATATAGAGCAAGATTGCTAAAAAGAAAAAGAAGAATTCTTACTTTTTTGCGAAGAAGAGAACATGATTTATTAAAGAACGGGCTGTAAAAGGAGAGAAGAAGAAAAAAAAGCAGAGGGACGCTAGAAACTAGGCACAAATAAATGACGCATAAAGCAAATAATTTAAGGGCTTCTGGCATAGAGGAATGAAGGGTCTCATTCAAATCAAGGTCTCAATCAATAAGGCATGGAAACAGAAATTTCTTCCTCGTCATTCTCCTCATCATTATCATTACCACCACCCTGTCTACCAACCTCCTTATTCTTCCTATCAAGGACCTCCGAGTCAGGGAGTGCCCCTGTGATGGTTCTATTCGTGAGTATCTCACTACAATCCTTAACCTTACCATCCTTGAGCCTTGCGAGGACGTAATTGATAATGAAGGAGTCTGAGATTTTACGGGTCAGAAATGTAACTACCTCTTCTTGACCTGCCTTCGCGGCCACGTGGAGGGCGCTATATGCCTCCTTCGTGGGTGCGTCCACCTTTGCTCCATGCTGGAGGAGGAGCATGACCAGGTCAGAATTACCCAGGCGACTTGCGATGTGGAGTGGAGTTTGCCCTTCCTAAAATACAAAGAAAAGTTTATAGATTGAAGCTTCATAAAGACCTTAAGGCTTTACCTTTGCTGCGGCATCCACATTAGCCTCGTTCCTTAGAAGGATTCGCACAATGTCCGTCTGATTCGCTCGAGCAGCCAGATGTAGGGGCGTCTCCCCTCGGACCGTGGTCGCGTCCGGTTTCGCCCCATTTTGCAGGAGGAAGATTGCAATGTTCATGCACCCCATGAAGGAAGCCACATGTAGTGGGGTCAAACCCGACTCTGTCGCCGCCTCGATGTGCGCCCCATTTTTCAGGAGGAGTTCTACGACCTTGATCCGGTTCTTTTTGCATGCTATGTGGAGGGGGGTGAACCCGTTGAGGGCACGAGCGTTAGGATCCGCCTTTCTGTCCAGGAGGAGTTTTGCTATCCTTACGTGCCTGTAAAATGAAGATTGGACAATTTTCAAATTTAGGTTTGAATTTAAGATTTAAGATTTAATTTTTGATTTTGCATACCCGCAATGAGCTGCTACGTGAAGAGATGTCAAATAATCGACCGTCACATCGTCCACGGGTGCTTTGTGGTACAACAGGATCCTAGCAGCGTCCACATGGTCTCCCTGAGCACACATTGCCAGTGGAACAATTCCATTCTGCAATAAGAAAAAACATGAAAAAATCGCCTTGCCAACTTTGCTAGTTTCAGCCTACCTTTGTTTTGGCACTTATCGGAGCCCCACGCTCAAGGAGAAGATCTACAACTTGATCATGTCCTGACCTAGCAGCACAATGGAGGGGGGTCAACCCATCCCTCGTCTTGGCCTCGATGTTTGCATTCCTGTCAATGAGAAGGGCGCAGACTTGTGCCTTCCCCCACTTTGCCGCGACGTGAAGGGGGGTGATGTTATGCTTGGCTTGAAAGTTGACGTCCGCCCCACGGTCCAGGAGGAGGGTGGCCACGGCCAGGTTCCCATAATGAGAGGCTATGTGAAGGGGGGTGAATTGAGACTTTGAAGTCACGTCAGGATTCGTTGAACTCTGGAGGAGAAGGGCAGCCGCTTTGCAGTCGTCTTTCTTTGCGGCGATGTGCAATGCTAGATTACGAATGTGTAGGCGTTATGTCTCGTTTAATTTGCATAATTGTTTTGTTGATGAACTCACCAGGAAGTCTCACTTTGCCCCGTACATCGCTTTCCAAGAGTATAGCCACCACTTTGTCATGACCTTGTTGCATTCTGAAAGAAAAAAAGATGATGAAGATGTCATAAAGTGGTTTTGACAAGAGTAGTGTCCACTCCTCTAGCTCTCCACTTACGCCACGGCCAACGGTGTAAACATGTCTTCAGTGGCCAAGGATTGATTAGCTCCATTAGCAAGAAGGAGTTTGACAATGCCGTCGTGGTTCTCTTGGCTACAAATTGAATGTGCATTTAGACAGATGCTATACACTTGTGACATCATCATTAGATAATGAATGATATTTACCTTGCCATATACAGCGGAGTGAATCCATTAGTAGATTGCAGATTGACGTTTGCCGTATGTTCGATAAGGATTCTGACCACCTCCTCTTGACCAGCTATGAAATAGGGAGTGACAGATTGTATGAAAATGTGTCAACAACGAAATGTCCTTCTTAGTCACAGTTAAGAGATTACTTACCTAAGCTTGCGATATGGATAGCAGCATTTCCCTTCTTGGTCGTTGCATTCACGTTTGCCCCCCTCTCCAAAAGTTCCCTGACGACGCTGACATGGCCGTCTTTACCTATGCAATAAAAAAATAAGTTTCAAATCAAGGAATTTGTGTTGGATTCGAATCTTTGATGAAATGTCTTTGAATATGGATGCTGACAAAGCATAAGCATGATCTAATTTTTTTGAAAGTTGCTCAAATCATACTTCGGCGTCATGCCATATACCATGTAATTCCTGATGCAAATGAAAGATGCTTTCTATTTTTACGACTTACTTGCAAGGTGAAGTGCATTGAGTCCATTGGCATTACACGTGTTGATATCCACTCCTCCTTTCAAAAATTCCAAAACTTTCTCCAAGTTTCCAGCTCGGGCCGCCCGTAGTAAACCCGTTCCGGGCTCAGACTGGAAAAAAATTAAGCAATAAACAATTAAATTTAAGAAAGTAGTGTTCTACAAGTTTGGCGGTTTTCATTTATTCACAACGTAAAGTATGCAGATGTAGAATTAGGATCTTAAAATTAGGAAAGTAGACCAAACTAACGTAGCGTAGGGGACTGTGTAAGTAATCTTAACATTTTACCCTCATTCAAACCATTCCATTCCATTCCAGCCCCGGATATAAATTATGCAATCAAATTACAAATCAATGGTAATGGTCCAGTAGGGAGAGAAAAAGAATGTGAAAAAAAGTTCCAATAATTGCATCCTTCCCAGCAATAAAATAAACTAAACGTGCCTCACGAGTTGGCATTATTGTTATCGTCTCCTTCCAGACCGTTTGAGAATCTCTCTCTCTATTATTATGACTCTTATTATTAAGCAATTCCCAAAAGAGTAATTCAACGATTCCGGAATACTACTTTAATCGAAATCGAACCCAAAAATCGAACCCCTCTCTCTTTTGTCTCTCTTTCATTCTTTCCATATCTCCATTCCATTCAATCGATTCTTAGCATGTGACATGTGAGGGAAAATTCCATATTCTCGGATTAAATTTGATGCTGGATGTAAGTCCGAAACACCGAAATATTTTAACGGAAAGTTAATAAATTTAATAGTTGTGAACGGGTCCCACCGAAATGTTTGATTTTTGGGTTAAACAAAAATTCGCATAGATTAAATTTGTAGATGTGAGAATTTGAAAAGAAAGAAGCCGTGAGAATTCCCAAGTTAACCATAATAAAGTAAAGTGGAATCGAAAAGCATGGACACGTACTGCACCATAAAGAAACGCTGTCTAAAAGAAAGTAGAAGAGAGAGGGGATACGATCGATACAATGCAGAGAAAGTTTGCACCACCACCGACTTTTTGTACACCATTGATGTGATGTGATTATACTACCTACCTAAGCTACCACCTACCATTCATTCCCAAGGCAACAACAAATTAGTCTAGAATTGGTGAAACTCTAAATTTAACCTAGAATCTATTATTATTTTCTTACCGACTGAGAGCTTTCCGTAACCATTTTCTCACATTCCTTTTAAATCCAACCTACTTTCACCACTTCCAGTCTCACAAAAAACACCCACTATCTATGATTCTAAACTTCAGGTAGGCAGAAGAGAGCTCGATAAGAAGTTATCAGGTTTATTAATAAGATGAATAGTTAGCTAATTGTTCAGTCTGAATCTTTTACTTATTTTTATTTTGAAAACACCGACTAAAAATGTGTGTGTATATATACTTTTGGTGAGAGACTCTCTCTCTACTTCCTTTCCAGTCCACACCCGAAAATACTTAGGGCACCAGACGCACTCTTGCTACTACTTTTACTTTTGCCCCTTTCTCGGTGTTAGGCTCTGGAGAAAGTAGATGAGAGAGCCAAGTGTTGCACTTGCGCCTTGACTCGAATCTCGGCTTACTTAAGCGATCGATATATTTTCCCTTTTGGTTATGCCAATGTTGTTGATGCTTAAGTTGTTTGTCTAGCTATAGCTTCTGGTCTAGCCGAGTGCCTTTCTCTTTTGTAACCTAAATAATAACAAATCCAATCAAACCGGAACCCACGCATACTAATTTTGTCTCCGAATTGACGACAATTTGTAGAGAGAATATCTCTCTGATTGTCAATTCCATTCGATTCAATTCTCTGCAGTTGAAGTCGAAAGGACATGGGACATGTTCCTGAATTAATTTCACGGTTTGATTTGATTTTCCCTTTCCCCGACGAAAGGAAAGTGTAAAGGGAGAGGAGAAGTCGGTGACAAAAAATAGCATAAAGTAAAGTCGTCCTTGCCCTGGAAATCTATCCAAGTCTGTTTCATCCATGTCCTGGTTTTACGATCTTTGAATGTTGAATATTTAATTCCTTCCAGTCAAAGTGTAGTAAGGATTTATATTTTACCATCTGGAATCCTTCTTTCATTTCACCTCACATGGCTATCATCTCAATAAGTGAGCTGGAGGAAAAGAGGGGAGCTAATAATATATAAGGCATCCTTTTAATCCTTAGTTCCCACGAATATGTAAGCCAACCTTTCCAGCTAAATCTCATTTGACCGCAACTTAAATTCAAGAAGCACAATTTCCTACACTTCCTATATGTTTCTGAGGAAAAGGAACAAAGTGCCTTCCGTTGGTCTCTAACAGAAAATGGCATGGGAAAAAAGCAATTGTAAACAATCTGAGCTTGTGAAACAATTTGCAATTATGTGCCATTACCATAAAAAAAAGTATAGACAAACATTTGTATACTGTTATTGAACGCAAGCGTGGTTGCATTTTTCAGAACCTTAGTCAGCTTTCACCATCTAGAAACAATGAGAAGGAAATATATAGAAACTGGACTTACCCCCAAACTGGATATTGAAGCAAATTTTTTGAACATGGTCACAATTTTGTAAAATCTTATTCAATGGGTCAAACACCAGGAAGGATCAAATGACCATGGTAAAGAGGAAGACACTTTATCCCACACTTTTGACGACGGTATCGATTTAGGTGATTCAAATTATTTAATTTTATTAGATTAATTGCTTGCCGGCTCTTGCTGCCATACCGAATAGAGAAAAAAAAAACAAATTCTACTACACACAAATAGGCACGGTCCAGTCCTAAAAAATCAACCGGTAAATATGTTCTAATAATAATTATACACCGTTTTCTAAAAGAGTGAGTGGGAGGTGTTCATCATCTCTTCTTCTTCTTCTTTAAACACTAAACTCTCAAGTTTATTAAAAAAGGAAGACGTGTGTGTGTGTATGTGTGCACCTAGAGTAGTGTGTGGTTCTGTTCGGAAACCAAATGTTTAAAAGTTTAAAAAGCATGTAAAAATGTAGGGTATATAGTCATATTGGAAACTTTAAGTAAAAAGCCAGAATGAGTGCTGAAATATTTAGCAATCATCTATGTAGACCTAGAGAACCGGCTTCCTTCCGTTCCTTCCTTCGAAAACTTTCATAATATCTCTGCATCTGTCTGTACAAAATAGTTAACCTTTTACTAAAACGTCTCTCTTCTTCTTTCCTCTAAGAAAAGGGTGGACAAGAATAAGAATAGACGCACACACTCATAAAAGCATAGAAGACTGTCTCTTTAAGAGTTGAAATTAAACTGTACAAAGTTTCCATACCCCCATTTCTTCCTTCTTTCCCTACACATGAATGAAGATACATGTGGATGGATGGGAGCGAGGAAAAGTTAATTTAGCTTCTTTACTGGGAGAAACAGGAAGGAGGACCAAGAAAGAGTCTTTCTGTCTTCTTTTCTTTCTCAGACCAGACAAGACAGTGACGATAAGCATGAATGGATTAAAACTTTTTAATGGTGAAAGTGCACCATAACTTATCATCATCATAGTGGCATGGTTCATTGTGTGAATGTTATAAGACACATACAATTATCACCTTGCCCCCAAATTAAACTCCGACGAGGTCTACCCTCTATATCTTCTCTGGACGCTTGTAATGAAGATTCGGTTGAGACTTTTGAGACAGTCACATTCAGGAGATGAGAATGAGCCTAAAAATAGCCTTACTAAAACCCTAAAACTAACTAACTAACTTTTACAAGCACGGATACATATATCCGAAGCGTCAGAAGAGCAACTATCCGGGCTAAACTACAGATACGGGTATTCACAAAATACAATGGTGATATCATGTAAAGGAAGACAGATAGACAGACAACCCAACTTTCATTTCAAAGGTGAATTGAATTGCATTCGTCATTCATTGCAGCATGTTTTAGACTTCCTAACACGCGAAAGTGAAACTCCCACCCACCACCCATGTAATAAAGCACACAATAATGTAAATGTTTTTAAGGATTTTATGCTTCCTCCATCCATCCAGGAGTTCCATTACTCATTTGTTTGTGTAGGAAGTTAAGTTAAGTTAGGGGAAATGGAGTTTTAAGCTCGTGAATGTGCATTTGCATTCTTCAGATTCGGATGTATAGATGGTTATTTTGACTTTTGACATTCTATCTCTCCACACTTTTACAAAAACCGTGTGTGTGTCAGTCATAAGAGAAAGCACGAGATGATGAGGGAAAGAGTATGGAATTCATGCATGAGATGAGAAAGAAGATTATACGATTTACATGGAAATTTCTTGTAAACTAAACAAATTTCCATTCCGAGAAGCTGCGGAGGAGAGTGGTTCGGCCTCATTCAGTAAGTTTAGTTATAGGGTTTAATTAAGCAAAGTAGCCTGATGAAAATTGGGTGTATTTACAGAATGAAAAAAGACACAAAATTCTCTCCATCCCATTCATTCATCAGAGAAGAGATGCAAGTGCACTTTTCATTTAGGGGGTTGTTGTTGTTTGATGCGCAGCTCAGTCTAAATTAAAGTAAATTACATCTTTGGAATTGGAACCATAATTTCCATTCATTTACTACTTACTTTTTTTACACGATACATGACATGCAAGTATGTAAATGTAAATGTATCTGGAGATGATGGGATGAAAGGGGATGGGATAGTATTTGCTTTATGTCTACTCTTATCTTTTTTCTTTTTCTGCCACTCCCATTTGCTTTGCTTAAAACATTCACTCAAAGTTTCTCCAGGGGATGGATGATATGAATGAAGCACGATATCAATTAACTAAGCTCCGATTCCACAAAAAATAACAAACAATCATAAAATATCATAGGAGCCAAATAAGGGTTAAAAACATAATGAAAATTGATGTTCACGCATTCGCATTCTTTACAGGGTGAAAGCAAATGGAAATGGAAAAGTTATTTTTTCCTTTCTTTTTACGCGTCATCAATCTGACTAAATCAACAACATAAAAAAGTCATGTTTTCTTTCTCCACGTCAACTTGGAAGCTTGGCTAAGGTTTGACCTACATTTTGGCAGATGCGAATTGAAATGAAACACACACATAACCACTCGTCAGCAATAAATAATGTATGACACGTTTCCAGCATAAAAGTTTTAAGCGTCGTCAGCTCAGCAAATATCATTTCGAGGCTCATTAAATTTTTACCCAAATTTTCCCATAGCAGCGGATGCAGTTCTTTTGAATAATGAACTG
>JAQIWU010000946.1:0-20106 GCA_034696445.1 Isotomiella minor | reverse complement strand
TCATCAGCTTTTACTTCAAAGTGACGCTTGCGCTTTAAAAGTGTTCCCTATCCCATTTCCAGCATATTTTTTCCATCCATCCAGGATTTTTCCTTTTCCTTGATTTTCATAATCCAGCCGTCTTCCGTTCCATGTCCCAACATTTTCCGAAAAGTCAAGTCAATGACGGCGGATTAATTATAATTTGTATGGCATGTCGTTGTTCAACTAAATTAAATGGCAAAAGGATTTTCGGATTTGCAAATGAGATCGAGGAAAAGAGGCGATGGTTGAATGTCCCCCGCCTCCAGCCGTCCACAGCACGCGAGGACGACTTCACGGCGTAGCATTGAGGGGAGGAAGGTTGGATTGGCTCGATTCGATGATTCATTCTTCTATCGCCTTTTATTCACAGGCAAAAGGTTTTTGTTGGTTTGGAATTGAATCGAGTTGAGTTTGTTGAGTTACAAAACTGAAGCCATAAAATACTTTACTTTTTATATTCTTTGCAAAGGAAGCATGGCAAAGACGCAGTCAGTCGATTCGACCGACCGACGGACTCGACGATATGCATATATCCAAAAGGCAAAGCACAGTCAATATATCTGTTTTTTTATTTATACAGGCAGGCACACACAAACGAAGCCTTTCATGCTTTATCATCATCATCATCGCATTCAGCTCGATTCGACTCTCAAAAAGCTTTTGTGTGAGAGATGTATTTATGTCGCTTGCAGCAGCAGCACCACGACGAAGCATTCAATCCCCTCGTCACGACTCTTCAATGTTCGAGAACCTACTTTTGTTCAGGTTCGACCAAGCCTCTCAAATCCTTCGTGGATGAGCCCTAGAGAGTGGTGAGGAATGGGACCAGCCATTTTGGATTCTTTGGTTGAGAGAGAACCTAAAACCTGCCTCCTCCACCAAAAGTGTATATACCTCTTCTTTTATAAGTAGTAGTCATCGCCCAATGTCTGCCATATGCAATAGAAATATCACACAGCAAAATAATAATCCTGAGAGAGGAGACGAGAGGATTTTAGATAGAGAGTAGCAGTGGTGGTGGTGAGTGAAGAAAAGAGACGAGAGTAAATAAGCTCAAAAAAAAAAGTTTGGTTTGGTGGTGAGACGATACGAGACAAAATCTTGAAAATTGTAAAAATAATTGTCTCTCAAAGTCTTTGATCCAGCCACAAACAAACTAATTAAATTAAGAGACAGAATCATATCAACGTGTCTGTGTTTTGCTGTTAGTTTTGTCAAAGGAAAAGTCACTATCTCCCAACAATTCAAATTCCAAAAAAAGTTTTCTTCTTCTCCTTGAGACATTGTTTTTTGAAAAACTTTGAAGGAAAGGCAGAGAGAGACTGCCTTCTTCTTTCAGAGGACAATTATTAAGAATACAATTATGAATTGTTGGTGGTAAAGTTATATGACCGTATTGTTCTCCTCCAAAGAATAATTCATTCAGTCAGTTGGATTATTCAAGTTCAACAATCAAATTGATTCCATTGTTTCTTCAATTCAAGCAAAAAAATTAAGCTATTATCCATCAACAGCAACAACGTCACGTCGTCCTCGTCATCATCATCCGAAGAAAAGGAGGGAGAGCAGTGAAAACGGCAAGTACCCTCAAGAAGAAGAAGAGGCGGGTGGTGCAAGTAAAAGGGCCAGAGAGAGAGGTCCTTTCTTCTCTTTCCTTCTCGCAGACCCTTTAGGACGGCAGGGAGGAAAAATGGAGTCCTTGTTCCTGCCAGAGTCGGAAGAACGGTCAAGGAAGGTGAGGCAGTTTAATAAGTTGATTGTTCCAAGGGGCTATTGGAGTGGGGGAGGTGGACACCCTTCCTCCACCCACCGTAGTAATGAATCCTTCATCCTCTTCTTACTCTTAACTATTTGAAACGTGCGATGGTGTGGTGGTATTTTATTTTATCCAAAAACAGCTAAAACTATGCGCGATGACCACAGAGTGTCGCATTCCCCCTTGATAAGAAAGTGAGAACATTTTAGAGAAGAGCCCTCCTCTTTTTTTGTAAAAAAAAAAAAGTGTAAATGTTCAACGATTTCTGAACTATAAAACTGACCTTTTCCTTGTGGAACAGTAGAGGTGACATGAGTGACACTAAATTCGGCCTAGCTTTGTTGCGTGTATCATTACCCGTTAGTGCCAGTGTCCTGCAGAATGAAAAGCTGGCTGTCCGGCTTTATCGGCAAGTAAACTAAAGTAGACGAACAGATAAAGACATATTTTAAAGAAACATTTAAATGAGAGACACGGTTGAAGAAGCGAATCCCACTTCCTCAGCAGAAGACTACAGTCGTCGTCCCTCTTCCTCGTCATAAAGTGTCCTCTTCTTTTTAGTGAAATGAACAACTTAATTATGCAATTGGGGGCTGTTGTATCGGCAGCTATTGAAGCAGCTGCTGCATCGTCAGCAGTCCGGAATCCTGGAGGAAATCAAACCGTGTCTTCTGTGACGGCAACCGTTGCGTCAGCAGGGGTTGCCGTTGAAGATGTTAGTAATAGCCTCCTCCCCTCGTCGTCCTCGTCGAATTCGAAGAATCCTCATCATCCTGGTGTTGGAGTGACGACGAGTAGTCATCATATGATATCTTCAGTCCCACAAATTTTTACAACTTCTGTACCCATACACGTACCTTCTGCCATCCTATCCACGGCCTCGTCCTCCAACAATGAAGGGCGTAGTGATGGTGGTGGAACAATGGTCCGAACTTCTGTGACGGGGGTAAATGTGAATGTCAGTGGTAGTTCCACTATCCCCTTCTCCCTCCCCCCTCCCAGTGAGAGTCGAGTGCCCTTCAGTTGTCGGAGTGAAGTTTTCCTCGGGGGACAGCACGTTGTCGCGATGCCCTCTTCATCATCCCTCGGGGACACCTTTGTCCACGTCCACCCAGTCCTGAGGCTAAAGGGAATGGAAAACGAAGATAGCCAATCCCAGAGGAAGTTTTCAACCCAGTTCTTTGAATCTCACAAGACCCCAGTTGGACCTTACAGCTCTGCAGTTCCGATGGTCAATGGAAATGATGGTATGTTATGTTACTGCATTCTTAAACATTCAAGTCTACAATTTTTTGGTTTTATAGATGTAACTGATTTAGTATTTCTTTCAGGTTCCATATATACCAGCCGCCTGGTCTCGGTCCCCACGTCTTCGTCCGCCCCGCCATCGTCAACTTTCACAGTGGGAGAGGAGCTGCTTCAAGTTCATCATCCATCGAATAATGGTCGTGGGGTGAAGCTGAGGGTGTTGAATATAGGAGACCCTGTTCCTCTTTCCAAGCCGGAACATTTTCTTTCAGCCGTCGAGGGTGAGAAAATAGCCGTTCGTACCTCTGTTCCTTTTGAAGTTCCACCTCCTCGAGTGACTTCCTCCTCTCCCCCAACAATGGCTACAGTAGTGTATTCTCAAGAAAGAGTTCATCGTGGGGAATCTGTCACACCAATCATTCAATCATTGCCTAATTCAAATTTACGACCTCAAATAGTTCATGTCCCGGCTCCTTTGAACCATTCACCCCAACAAATGGTAACTGCGTTAGACATTCGCAGGAGAAATGACAGCGGAAGCAACATTGAAAACGTGCTGGTGACGAGCCCTCCCAACCCGAATATTGGCAGACCCACAGTACTTATAGCTCCGAGAACAACGCCTACTTCTTCTACCTACTCCCAATCACCTGTACCTCCAGAAGTAGCACTATCAATTGTCCTTCAAGACCACAACTATGTTGCAGTGCCAAGATACTCCTCTCCAGTTGGAATCGGAAGGTCACCAGCGAGATCTCCATCATACGCAATGTACAATTCAAATTCAAATTCACCTGCCGTCAAGAACCACCATTATGGTGCTATCCCCTCAAACTCCGTCGTTAATAATGCCCGTTCTTTCAACCACTCTGTTTTTGCGGGGACTTCTCCTCCCAAGGGAAAAGGATCACCTAGAGTGAGGAAGACTGAAAGCTTAGAGTCACCAAAAAGGTTCAAAAATTCTAAAGAATCAATTCAAACAACGTACCGCAAAAAGGTTGGAAAGGGTGGAGGTCAAAAGCGAGGTCCCAAGCCTCAGGTTAGTAGCACATTGACCCCGTATGGCCCACATCCTGCTGCTTTGTCTCCAATGGATGGACTGCATCAAAACTTTAGGGATGAGTTTCATCTACACTCGTCGGAATTTGGTCCCCATAACTTCGATAACTATAAAGGTTTAGATAACATGGGCAGAAGCAGACATGAAAGTACGTCCACGTCCACTAAATCAGCTTCAGAAACAGACGACGAAAAAGTGGACGAAACTTCAAGCGTGGAGCGAGCGATGAATGACGAAGGAATTACACGTTGCATTTGCGACTATTTACACGATGACGGCTTCATGATTTGCTGTGATAGATGCTATGTTTGGCAACATGTCGACTGTGTGGGGGTGGACAGAATCAATATCCCAGAAACTTACAAGTGCGAAATGTGTGACCCACGAAGAGTCTCCAAAACCCGTGCAAGAACCATTCAGTCTAGGAAATTAGAAATAATGGAGAAAGTCAAAGGTGTCCCACTCGCAAACATTTCGGTCCATAACTTAGATGAGATGAGTGCGAAGTTTGCCGTAAGCTCTTCCTCCAATGACAGCATCAGGAGTAATTCAAATTCACCAAAAACCAACGAGCCAGTTAGAAGGAGGGGAAGACCAAGTCTCTCTAATGACATTCATAGGCATTCAGATACTGATGATGAAAATACAGCGGCAGAGGTGCGGAAACGACATCGAAAATACGCAGGAGGTCGTCGTCTGCTAACAAAACAAGGCATACGTGTAAAATCTGTTGGAAGAGGAGGGATAAGGAAACTAAAATTAGGAGACGGTCGGGTAAAAAGAAGCTACACGAGGAGGCGGCACACGATTCCTTCAGCAACATCTAAGGATGCGACATACCAACTTCCTGGTTCTATGTCCCATGAAAAACTAAGCAGCAACTTGCAGTCCCCGGTACCCAACGGCGAAGATAAGTCATCAGGCTTTCTTCAATTCAGTGACGGGAAAAAGAATTCACAAAAGCAGCCGGATGATTTCGAAGGCTATGATTCTGTGCTGGGGAATGGGTCAAACTCCATGGATGTGGATAGTCTGGGCAATTCCATTGGAAGAAAAGCTCCAAGAAAGCAGGTACGCTCCTTCGATTACTTTTACTCATTGGCCTTCGGGCAAGAATAAGCTTACTTAAGCACATTTTGAATTTTGAAATTATATTACGCATTTATTCTTCTTCCGCAGACCTTCCGTGGAATACCCAACGGCGACTTGAGTCCCCCTCACATTGTAACATCTGCGAATGCAAGTTCCGAGTCCCTGACTGCTGCTGGACCTATTGGCAACCATCAATCTAATCATCCCGAGAAGGTAGAGCAAAATTCATTGGCTTTGTCCAATGGTTTTCTTAGCAGTAGCAGCAGTACTCTCTCAAGTCCTGAAAGCACCTACGGAACGGCTAACAGCACAAGTCCATTGAGTTTCGCAACTATCAACTATTGTCCCTACTCCGTCTCCCCATTTTTGGACAAATATGAAGAAGCGGAAAATGCAGTCTGCAGTTACTCACAAGAATTAAGAGCCAAATTGTTAAAGCATCACGGAGGAAGTACCGGGGTACCTGATTTCAAAATGTTAGCTGATGGCGAAAAGAAATGGAAGTTAGGCATAACTAGCTTGGAGGGAGGAAAGAAATTGAAAACATTGCTTTCAAATTGTCGCCTGAATCCAAATGAAGCCGTAATAGAACTCGTTGGGAAATATCAAATGGCGAGTAGTTTTGCTCCCACTAGGTAAGTAACAGTAACAAATCTAAATGGTTAGATGAATCCTTTCCTGTTCTTACAAATGTTTTTTCTGTTCTCTAGTTTGAAGAAGCTTAGTCCTGGTGGCTCGACCAGTTTAATTCTTCCCGAACCATTCGCTTTCTTTCATCAAGTTCCCAAAAACGGAATGTGCATTAGCATTGACCTGCGGAAATACGGCAACGAAGCAAGGTTTATTCGCCGTTCGTGCAAAGCAAACGCAGAAATTCGGCATGTAGTAGGAAAGGGAACTTTACATGCCTACATTGTTACGTTGGCCAACATTGAATTGGACGAGGAAATTACTATAGCACATGAATTCCAAACCATCGGAAAAAGTCCACATAGTGAATACTCGATTGCTCCATTTCCGTTACCATGTGCTTGTCTGGACATCACGACATGTGCCGCCAGAGTTAGTGAGCAGCCTGGTGGTCTTTCCATACAAATCCAAGAAGGGTTCAACACTTTGATGAAGAAAAATGGAGCCATACCCTCACCGACGTTGTCAAACATAACGCCACCTCTTCTGTCTCCTACATCATCTGAGTAAGTACATTAAAATGAAGACCAGTTTAATAACATAAATGCTTATTTGATTATCATGAAATTCTTGTAGTGCGAAAGAAAGAAAGAGAAGGTCCAGTTCTAGAAGAACGTCTTCAATGGACAAGGAGGCTCACACAGTTGTAGATGCGGAAGCTAAAGTTAATTCAGATAAAGTACAAATCACCTCTTCAATTACAAATGTACTGAAAACACCCACAAGCCCTGAACCAAAGATGAAAGACAGTAGTGAAGAAGTATCTACAGAAAGAACGACTAGAGCTCGTGCTGCCGTGATAACACCTGTGCTGGGTGATGAAGAAGGTACACCCGTTGCTACATTTTCTGCCCCTAGACGGTCAAGAACTGAAAGTAATGCTTCACGTCATCGAAATAAATCTGGACAAAGCACATCAGAAACAAAGGTTAAAGAGATGGAAGTTAATGTTGTTGCTACACCTAAACCGAAAGCATCAAAAAGTGGTAATGCAAAGGAATCAGGAACACCGCTGTCTAGAGAAGAACGGAAATTACAGGTAAAGATTATTTCTGTTTCGAGAGTGGATGGTCATGGCATACGCGTCAATTGTGATTTCAAAAATTAATTTTGCAAATATATTTTAGTCGGTACTCCGGTTGATAGAACGTCTGGAAAGCACTCAGAAGAAAAAAGAAACCCGACAGACCCAGAAGAAAGAAAAGACAAAGGATAGGAAAGGCGACGAGCATGAAGATACGGAGGATGTTGCTGAAGTACCTGTCCAAGCAAGTACCAGCAGTAGATCTATTAAATTTGCTCCGACACAGAAACGTAAAGGCAAAAAGCGTGGGCGAGCTTCTTTTACATCTATCAAAGGGAAACCTCAAATGATAAGTCAAAGAAATTCTGGAAGTGGTGGGGATATGCGTTCTACCTCTACAGAATCCGAAGTGAACTCAGCTGATGAATCCAGAGAAGAGCTTTCGCCCCTAACACAAGACAAAGATCCTGGAGGAGACAGTTTCAGGCTTCCGAAGCCTACGAAATTGGTATGCGTTATGCGTTTTTATACCTGCTATGGTTCTATGTTGTAAATCAATTTTCAAATAATAAATTTTTACACTACAGGCAATAATGAGTGACTGGTACAACTCACCGACAGCTGGCGAACTCACGCTTCCTCAGCAGTATCTCCGTAGAACATCCTGTTCCCAAGGCTCAAGTTCTCCAGTCTGCGCTTCAACACCTCCTACCACCAGCTTCACATCAAACGTGGATAACTCTGCAAAAAAGAGGTGGCTGCGCCAAGCGATAAGCGAAGAGACGGATAACACAAGCCCTACGAACTCCCGGCCTATGTCGCCAATTAATGTTGACTGTTCAGCTCCTTTAAAGAAGAGAAGGTTTGCCCGCTCATCTATGTCATCGGAGGTCAGTAACACTCCTCCGTTGACTCCAACACAAATGGAAGGACACGTATCAGAACATGAACAGGACTCTGAGAATGAAATGGAGCATCTACCTTTAGAAACGACGTCAACGGAGGTGGAAGACACGGTAAGATTTGATAGTATATTTTCAGTAGTATTAATTATTCAGTAGTAAGAAGTAAACCCCAGCAATTTTACACATGTCTATTTTCTAATCTGTTTACAGAGTTCGAAGGTAGACTTGCAGAGCTCGCAGTTAGAGAAGCCGATGGAGCCACAGAATAACTCAACATCAACGTCGACACTAGCGGTGGAAGAACTACCTGACTCAAAGAAAACAGCAGAAACTGAAATAAAGAATACGGACGATATCAGAGCTGAGTCCCACGATCAAATGGAATTGGAAACCCATTCTCCCCCTCTAATGACAACAATACCGCTGCCATCTCCTCCTCTTGAAGAAAAGTCGTCACTATCCAATACACCACATCCTGTGACTTATGATACATCTGACATAGATAAAAATTGGAATCCATTAACGAAGAATATTGATGAAAAACCAGTTACAGCCGTGGTGGATGAAACTCCAAAAAGTCACATTCGACGTAGTAGGTGGGATCAGACGGAATCATTGGATACTTCACGTGCTTCACCTGTGAAAGTTATACCGGGAGAACCCATAAAATTGGATTACAAAAGAGACAAGAACATGTGCATGACCTTACAAAGTGGGATGGCTGCCGATGTGAACTTTTCTAGACGTTCCAGTTACGAGAGGACTTCCGCCTACTCAGATTCATTGGATTATCAAATGGAAGATGCCCGTGACGAATTCACATCTACCTCAGCTCAGCTTATGTCGTTCAATAATGTCCCAGCGAAAAAGAAGGTAAGCTCGATTAAATTCCTCGTTGTTTTGTTGTCTTACAACTTCTTTCTTTTCAACAGCTGTCAATATTGGAGTACAGACAGCGAAAGAAAGAAGTTCGGCCAGGCACGGATGTTCCCAGCGGGACTAATCATCTGAATGCCGAATCGCCTCACGAGTGTGATAACGAAAAGAACGATTCGAGTACCTTGAAGGAAGGGACAAATATAATCAACGCCACCGGTTAGAAACACTACACAAAACTTTTGTTAATTCCGTAGCTTTTGCTGTTTTGTTGAATTACATGTTTATGCTTTTACAATAACTAATTTTAGTGGATTTATCTTTTTCTTCCACGCCTACCTTGGCAGAACGTCAACGAGAGGAATTGGGTAAGAGATTATCTTCGTTCGGAGTAAAATTGGGTGACAAGAGTCGCACGAATAATGAATCAGAAAAGAAGAAAGAATCTTCGCTATCAAACCCCAAAAAGTTTGAAGAACTACGGAAATGTAAGACTTCTAAACTTGAAATCCATTTCCTTTCTTTTATTCTATTCGTATTTCAATAACAGCTTCTACCAAAGTGTACACACCCCCAGTTGTGGAAGGGTCTTTCAGAAATGTAAAAGAAACCTCTACTTCACGCAAAGCATCATCATCCACCACCGATGACGCAGGAAGTCGCAGGTTGAGAGTTCCCACAGCTGCTGCTTTGAAGCAGTCTGGTATGTTTCGATACTCACTTAAGCAGTCCCATTATCTCTTCTGGGTCTAATTTTAAATTTTAATATGCTACATTAGGGATGCCACCGTTACCGCCACATCTCTCAACGTCAACATCAACATCCAAACCGCATTCTTACAGCAGAAGGGGAGAAGTGAATAATAGAGGTGACGTGAAGTCGGCTCGCAGCAGCTCGAAGACCCACAGGCCTAATGGGTATTCCCCAACTAACTCATCTTCATCCTCCCGACGCTATGACCATTATAGGAGCAAGCATAATAGCCATCACTCAGGAAGAAGTGCAAATTCTAATTCTACACATCGAGATCGGGGCTCGTCCTCCAACACAAACTGTAACGCAATAATTGGCGGAATTCCTGTAAACAACTTGATACCGCCGCCTCCACCTCCAACAAGCGAGCCAGGTCCTGCAAATTCTGCATTTGCTGGACAGTTTTTCACCAAGAACTTTTTCCCCCAGACATAAGTACTAGTGGAACCATAATTGTTACGTAACGTAATAACTAAGTTTATTGTTATTTGATCGAAGTTAGGCTCTCTTTGTTATCCCTCAACTTTGTTTTAATAGATCTGCCTTTAAAAATGTAATGCCGAACTTGAGAGAAGAGTGCAAAGCTTTATTATTCTTGTAATGGTGGGTAACCCAAGTTAGTCTCCTGTACTTACCGATAGGTTTTTTGCGTTGGTCCGGGATGTCATCGTGAAGAATATATATTTATATGATCTCAATAATTGTTTTGTGCAATGGGCAATCAAAATGTCAACGTTTTGGTTTTGTTTGAAAGTTTGCAACAATGTAATACGTAATCCAAAGATATCTTCGGTTAATAGAAACAGAAACTGTAGGTACGACCTAATGTATCTATCCATAATTCTTCTAAATGGTTTAGTTAACACATTTTGTACCTTAAGTTTAGGTATGTTCTCTTACATCCTCATTCTAGTCTCTTTTTCACCTACATTGTACAGCAGCGGACAACTATCTCATTTTTTCATTTTCCGCATTCCCTTCCCTTCTTTGGTTCGCTAATGCATGCATTTGTTTAGAAAGCGTTAAAAAATATAAAGACAAGATTCCCACCAGTTATTTTGTAATACAAATTCAAGAACCCCTCGTAAAAACTAATTTTTAATAGCTAAGGATTGTTATTAAGGGAAAGATTGTAATGTAAGTATGCCGAATGTACCTACTACCCCAAATCGCGTAAGCAATGGAGGTGTTTCCACAAGTACAAATTTTTCTAAGGGTTTTTGTATCGACTTGGATTTTACGTAACACTTCGGTTACACTATTATTAGTTAACTATTGCGTACGTCCCTGAAAGAATGTAGTTACATAAATCCTTAATTTTTCAAGTAGTTCATTACAGAAGCAACGATGTGCATTTTGATTCAACTTAAAAGCTTTATGGGCGACACACGTGTGTCTAACTTGGTTTACATACATACCTACCTACTTACCATAGAATACATGATGGTAGCTCGAAAACGTAACCTCCAGAAAAATCAAAGACAACCCCCGGATTGTATGTAGTTGTATACATATAAAAAATAGAAATATATTTTCAAACATATAGACACGTTATTCAGAGAGGTTGAAGGTTTGAGAACTTGCTGTCCTGAGGAGGGAAACGTGCTAAGGTCATAATCAGAGTATATGATCCTTCACACATGAATGTGAGATCATTTGGCAAGTGGTGAATTCATGTGCTGAAGGATCAGAGGGAAATCTCCAAATCTCGTTCGAACCAAAAATGTCCGAGTTTGGATTTGATGTCTCGCTAAGCATTGAATCAAGTGAGAGAGGAGCAGAGCAAGTGCAAGGATATTGTACTTCGCAAAAGCTTCCTTTACATTTACTTCAATGCATTAAGGCTCCTCCTCCAAATAATAATAATAATTTAATTTCCAACTTTGCCACTGACTACTAAGGTCATATGTACGGGGCACTCCTAGAATACTTTGGGCAAAAGATTACTTGTTAAGTTTTTTTTAATTATGCTATACCTAAGTGAGGATACCTATGCTGTAGAACCTATAGATCGGAATTGTATTAAGGTTTTTTGTGAAAATGAAAATCTAACCAGTGAAATTATTGTAGGTAAAACGTTTTAATGAAACTGCACTCACAGATATTAATATATATATAATATTATGAATACCTCTATATTTAGACAAAGTATTAGTGTACGTATAAAAAAGTGACAGTGTTTTAAAAGAGATGTTTATCAGAGAGAAATATGAAATATGTTTGTCCTTGTTAATGAGTAGTATGCATGCTATAATTGATGTGTATCTAAAAATATGTAAACCGAAGAACATTTTCAGAGCAAAAAGTTCATAGCAAACAAAAATAAATTCGAGTGAATTTCGAATAACACGTAAACACACACCCTACGCCTTTGACCTTTATCTCATTTAATTCAAGTTTCAAAATTAGATAACATTTAAAGATTTGCCAACGTTTATAAAAGCGTTCACAACACGATCGATCTCATCGGGAGAGTGGGCAGCGGAAATCTGAACCCTACAATAGGAATTAAAGTGTTACACAAACTAACGAGGCGTAAGGTAACCTCCCGTACCTTATTCTGGCTTTTCCTTTTGGTACAACCGGGTAGCTAAATCCAATGACGTAAATGCCTTCCGCTATAAGGAAAGCAAAGGTTATGTCATAATGCAGGGAGGAGTATGTCTCAACTTACCTAACATTTTGTCAGCAAATACTGAGGCCAGTTTAGCGTCTAAAGAAATCGGTGTAAGATTGCGAATTCATTGAAAATAGTTTAGAAAGGACAAGTCAACACTGCATACCTCCAATCCAGACAGGACATATTGGATGATTCTCTCCTAAGATGGTGAACCCTGCCTTTGTCATTGCGTCCCGGAATTGCTTGGTATTGCTTGAAACTTTTTGTGTGAGATCGGATGAAGCCATCAAGAGGTCAAACACCTATGCCAAACCGAAAGCCTCAAATATTACTGAACAATTCACAATCAACCATTTGTACCTTGAGTGCACAACACACTACTGGAGGAGGAAGGGAGTTTGAAAACAAATATGGCCGTGACCTAAAGTGTACAAAAACAATCTGCATGTACATTCAATCTTCGCAATTTGGTTTTACCTTTGCCTAAGAAGGTCCACAACCTCCTTGGGCCCCGTCGTGTATCCGCCAGCAGCACCGCCAAGGGCTTTCCTAAAGTAATATTTATATGAAAGCTAATTCAACTTTGGATTTGAGAAAGGTCCATACCCCAACGTGGAATTTATAATATCTACTGGTCGCTTGCAGGCCAAATACTCCTCTGTACCTCTTCCGGTTTTACCTGAAGAATATGCATTCCTAATCAATGGATTTTTTAAAACCAGGAAGAAAGGTACCGAAAAATCCCGTTGCATGACATTCATCAACAAAGACCAAAGCCTCATAACGATCGGCTAATTCCTGAATCTCTCGCAGACTAGCCACATTTCCATCCATGGAGAAAACTCCATCGGTCACGATAAGGCGTCTTCTCGAACCTTTCTCAACCCCTTCCTTCAGCTTTGATTCCAAATCCGCCATGTCCTTATGCTTGTATCTGTACTTTTGAGCTTTACACAAGCGAATACCATCAATTATTGAGGCATGGTTTAGCTCGTCAGAAAATACGGCATCTTCAGGAGTAAGAATGACTTCGAACACCCCTACACACGAGAAAGATAAGCCGGTGAAACTTGGGGCATTGAGAGACACTTGCCTGCATTTGCATCGAAACAACTGGGATAGAGAATCGCGTCTTCTCTCCCATGAAATTGGGCTATTTTCCTTTCTAATTCCTTTTTACGGAAAGAGAATTGACGACAATATAGCTATTTGTCCATGCTAATGAATGTTACCTTATGAATCGTTTGTGTTCCGCATATAAACCGAACGGAGGATAATCCAGCCCTATACTTATCAAGGGCATCCTTGCCAGCCTTGATGACCTCCGGATGTGACTAATGAACAATATAACACGGGGAATGAAGTAATTAAAAACCATGAGTATTGCCAAGACTAACCGAAAGACCAAGGTAATTGTTGGCACAAAAATTCAAAAGCTTTCCTTGCTTGACCCCTTCCAATTCCACTTGAGTCCCTTGTTTGCTCGAAATGATTCTTTCATGTTTATAGGTTCCTGCAGCTTCAATGTCCTGTGAGAACGGAATATCATACAAATTAAAATGTGCCATAACAAATTACATTCGGGATGACACCTTGAGTTCTTTCTGCAATTGGTCTCTGAAACTGCCCAGTGCCGATGAGACTTGTCGGTGTTGCAATCTCAGGCTTCCTCCAAAAATACTGACGTTGCTTATTTTTAAGGCTAACATAATGTCACACTTTGTTTCCCCAGTGGGACTATTGTTAAATCGATAAGTCAAATGAAAATGCGCACAACAGATCGAACTTTGTGTATATGCCAAATAAAATATGCTTTCTTTGGATTCGCAGATTTTTTTGCCAAGGTAAACCAGCAAACCGGTTCAACATGCAACAAAACACGAGATACAACTATTTTATAGGTAGTAAACGGGTAGACATATGAAGTTTAGGTCCAAGCTAAAGTCAATTTACATAATAGATATTCGTTAGAGCTAAGATAGAAGATTCAGAGACCAGAGGTAGTTCTATCGTTCGATATCTGATTTCACCCATCTCATCTAATCAATCCACGCTATTATACCCAGTCTATGGTATAAACTCGAGGCTAAAGTAATAAAAAATGTAGCTTGCGAAACGCTATATAAGAAACCTAAGTGGTTCACGTAATTGTTCCAGGTCGTAAAATAAATGCACTACTGAATCTCTCCTTACCCCACATGGTAAATTGGGACTGACATGTACATTTCAATTTAGACTTTATTGATTGATTGAAAATGTTAATTTTATAGTTAGATAATGGAAGAGCATGTATAGTTAAATCAAAGGTGAGGTAGTATTTAGATAGTTTCTTTACAAACCAATATTGCACATTTTAAAACATTTTTTGAGTGAGTCGAGTAGTAGTCCGAGCCTGGTTAGGTTGATACAACCGTTGTTGATGGATGGATTGTCGCCGTAACATTGTCAAGTCACAACTCTAAAAATCATTCTTGTAGCTTAGAACATTTATTGGGATGGTGGAATGTATGGAGTTATGAGCATTTCTGAAAATTTCCGAATTTCTTCCACCCCTCGAACCTCCTTTTCTAATAAAGGCAACTTTGTTACGTGGAAGTCTTCGTACAGGTCGGCAATCTGAAGGATAAAAAAAATAAACTGAAGGAGTGTGTCTAAAATTACAGCAAAGTAAATACCTGATCCAAATATTTCTGTTGGACCTTGCACCTCGCTGCACACATCTTGCATGTGTCACCCGGAGCAGGGAACAATAACTGATTAACTGTTATGTTGCGGACGTCAATGTTCAACTTTGTGAGCTCTTGCACCAATCTTTCCGTTTCAAATACTGACAAAAATTCAGCAATACAGACGCAAACAAACGTAGTTTGATCCTGCAATTAAAAAACAACTTCTATAAAACCAGGGGACGTTAGTTAGATGGTCAACTTACTGGATTACGAAACTGCTCGTTCACTTTACGAATGGTAGGCAAAATTTCATCTAGTTTTGAAGTTAAAGTGTCAGCATTGAAATCCATCTGAAGCAAGCTACCAATCTGTCAAGCAAAAAATGTTACACAGACTGTCCAAAATATGCCAACGAAGCACGCACCTGTTGAATGAAAGGGCCAAAAGAATTTTTGAGCTGAATGATTTTCCCTAAACCCTTTTCAACTAGCTTCGGGAAAGACAAGAGTCTCAGAGTGTGTCCGGTGGGGGCAGTATCAAAAACAACGACGGAAAAATTCATCCCTTCAACCAATCTAGAGTAAAAACAAACAAAAAATGTAGGTTCATCGAGAAGCAATCGCATTCAGATTTTGCTTCGTTTCCTTCAACCTACTTCATCACTTCTGAGTAACTCATCGCCTCATCTATCCCAGGGAAAGCATTCATGACCTCTTGCATCACCGACTTTGAAACCCTTACTTGACCATCCATCTCCTGGAAAAATTCGTCCGGGAGCTCATTATATCCTACATTTGGGTCAATCTCCTGTTCCAAACAAAAGAACCACCAACATAAATCCTTCGTTATTGTCAGCATTCTTCAAATCGTACCATCGCAAACAAATTCTCAAATCCTTTGACTTTCGTGGGAACTTTGCTAAACTTCTGGTCAAAGGCATCGGAAATATTGTGTGCTGGATCCGTGGATATTATCAGCACTGATTCTCTCACTTTCGCCAACTGTACTGCCAAACTGCAACTGTAAAAAAGGAGAGGTAATTAAATCATCCCCTCCGCCATCAACACTTTCAACTTCAACTTCAACCATTCTCTTGGTCATACCTGCAAGTTGTTTTCCCAACTCCACCTTTCCCCCCCACAAAAACCCAACGCAATCTGAAAAATGGTAAAACACAGTCAATTTTTTGTACAGAATGTTATCTAAGGTGTCATACGTCGTTTGCTCAACGACATTTCGGACAGTCGCCTCCAACTCCACTCCGCCCATGTCTACAATAAAACACACGACTTAATGAATGCTTTTGGATCAGTCAATTAATTACCTTCGTCCATGATGATAATAATTAAGGTTTCGGCAATTCGGAGGTCTTTCAAAAACTGAATCTTCTGATTTCTGATCCAAGGCTTATCCCTGTTGCATGCTTATCTTCGCACTGGTTTTTGTAATTACTTTGAATTTTATGCCAATTAATTTTTATTTCCACAAAAAAACTGTTCAGATTTTGATTCTTGTTTTTAGAGTGGCAGCTGCTATGCTCAGTCATTTCAGTCGAGCCTTGAAGTTGGCGCAGTCGTAAGTTTGGAAACAAAGAGTTCCCTCAGAGAAGCTCACTTTTGCACTGCATAACAGTTTTCAGACAAAATGTTTCTACTTCAATTTTCTACATGGACCAAGTTTATTTTTTGTCTCTTAATCAAGTACACTTGATACAAAAGAAGAAGGTGAAATAAAAAAGTTAAAAGGTGGATTCATCGAAGCTCCCATGTTTCCTTTTCCGTTGTTGTTCCGGCTGCTGCTTTCCATTTTTCCATCTCATGTTTTCAAAGATGTCTTCAATCTCACCTAAAAGAATGATAAGGGTACTTTGGGGAAATGTCTTTATACAACACGAAAGATATACCTGGATGCAGGTTAGCCGTCTCAGGAACGAAGAAAATGACAAAGAGAACTCCAATCAGGGATACACAACTGTAGAGCCAAAATGTTCCGTGCGCGTCCAGAGTGTCCACCATTGTGATGAAGCATTTTACAGAGACAAAGAGGAAGACTTGGTTCATTCCAAAAGCTCTAAAGAAGGAATAATGAGGATGAATATTGTATGGATTTCATTGCTGTCTGTAGGATTCATTGTTTTACATTGAGCAGCCTATAAAAATAATAACATTTATGTGTGAGATCGGTTGTTCACGATGAACAATTCTTACCCAAACTTCTAACGTCCGATGGCATAATTTCTGAAACAAGAAAATGTGAACATTTCAACAGATCTCATTGAGATTGTGCTTGTCTACTTACCAGCAACCAAAAACCAAGGGATAACTCCAATTCCGATAGAAAATCTGAAACCAAAAACACATTGTACCTCACCAACGATAGATAGACAAGTTACTTTCTCCAAACCCTATCATGAAAATGATCAAGCAGACTAGAGGAATCCATTCTATGTTCACGCCTTCCAGAAATGTGTTCATGGCAGGAATTTGAGGATTCGAAATGGTTGAATTCACAAAGTCGCCTTCTTTCTCTCGTATGTAAAAGTATGTCCCAAGTACACCAGTCGAAAGACACATAATCAGGCCAGAAGCAATCATTAGAACTCTCCGTTTCAAGAAATTGATGAGAAAAATGGCCTAAAAACATAATAATTTTGAAAAAGTTCATCAGAGAAAGTTTAACTCCAATAACAAACCAAAAGAGTAGCACACATTCTGAACATGCCCAAAGTTACGGTTTCCAAATAGTCATTGATGAAGTGGTCAGCATACCGAAAAATCAGGGTAGCATAAAAGACAATTGCATAATGGCCACAAAATTCTTGAACGAAGAATAAGAAAATTGCAATGAAGAGTGGGCGAAGGACTGAACACTCGAAGAATCTGGAGCAACAATTTGTCATTGAGAAACTTTGAGTGATGCGTCGCTCCTTGAGGTATTGAAGTCGTAAGAATTCCTCTTCTGCCTTTTCCTGTGTTTCGCGTAGCCTTTTGAAAGGAAACATAAAGTAATGCCTTCGTATGTGCTCAAGGGGGTGTAGAACTAACCATGTAAGAGATTTCAAAGCTTCCGGATAACGACCTGATAAAATGTGAAATTGAAAAGAACGTTTATCTAAAGTCGTTTTGCATGAAAATACCTTTGGAAATAAGCCACACCGGTGACTCTGGAAGAAACAGGACGTAGATGAACACCAGAGCCGGACAGCAGGAAAGGGTAAGGGCGACAGATCGCCAGTTCATTAAACTCCCCAAACACCAAGTCACCAAAATGCCTATTGTAACCATCAAGCTTGGCAGCGATCCGGACGCCCTGCCATTATCAAATACCACTAAAATTGTACACCCCAAGTACTCTAATCTCACATTACCCCCGAAGTTCAGGTTCCACTATCTCACAGATATAGACCTAAAAGTATGACAAAAATTGTTCCACAGGACTAGGGTAACACGAACTTGTATGTCTGACCTGCACACTGACGTCATAAAACCCTGAAGAAATTCCCGTCAGCATACGCCCTTTTCATAACACACAACAGTGTCAATGTCAATTTCAAAGTAAGTCTAGGTAGTTTACCTGCAAGCAAGTCAGAAACTTCTGACGCTTGTGCTATGATTATCCATCCAACACTGTAGATTAAGGAACTGAAAGGAGAGAATCAAGAAATTCAAACAAAATCCACTCCCAACAGAATTGACGCGTTATACTTTCACCTCAATAAAATTGTCTTCTTCCGTCCTGAAATTGTGAAAATTAATATGAAATGATTTGAAGAAAGGAATTGATATCTATAAAAAACTACCAATTGCATCTGCCGTCAAGCCTCCTATAGTGGTGCCCAAAATGCAGCCAACTGTGACCATTGAGGCTGCAATAATAAGGGTTATTTGTACACCATCTTGTGTAACGACACGTGACACACCTACCCATCCATGTCATATCATCGGCAGTCGCATCGATTTCAGAATGTTCACTCAACAATGTGGGAATGGTTACTGCAGAAAACCCGATGATGTTTCCTATGTTCCAAAACCAGAATCAAATTAGCATGTGGCTGGATGAAGAGCATTTTTAAAGAACAATTAAACTCTTGGGGGTGTAATCACCTGTGGCAAACAAGCTTAAAGTTGCTCCACCCACCGTCAGGATCTACGAGTGTCAAAGATGACAAATAAAACCTTTCAAGGCTGATAAGAACCAAACCTGGTTCCTCCGGTGAAAGTGGTCTTCCCTATCCATTAGGGGTATTTGTTCCAGCTTCATTGTTAACTCCTTCTTTCTCCCTCGCACTAAATATTATCGAAATGACAGCGTCACGGATTTCCTGACATCAGTTGACAGGAAAAATTCCTTCCTACGCTGTGATCGTTATGATCTTGCTCAAATGACGCATACACAATCATTCCAAAGATGCTGCAGATGGTTTGAGGATTATGCATTTGTCACCTAATCCAGTCAATTGCTTCACATGTTCATAAGAACAAACGACGCTTGGGCATATCAGTGACAAAGTTGTGGCATACACAAACTGATCCAATCCGGCAAAATCCAATATCATGACCGTCAAATTCAACTCATCAAATCGTTATTATTTTGACACGTTTTTAATACAAACCAGTCAAATAAATAACAGTACGTTTTACAAATTAGTATTACTGGCAAATACTATCAGATAGATGACTTAGAACTAATCAGCATCAGACGCCCCCTCGATTACCTGTGATATGAAAACAATTTCAGTGTAAACCTTTGCAGGAAATAGCAAAATACCTATAGGCACTTACTTTTAAGAATCGATCTACCCCTCTTGACTTGCAGCCTTTCCCTAGCAGCTTTTTCCCTTCTCCTCCTCATCCTTTCCAGCGTTTCTGGGCTTAGCTCTGCCACTTTCTCTGGTTCCGCAGCTCTTATAAATTCCCTCATCTTTTCCATCGCATCTGCCAAGTTTAGGTGTTGAGATCTGGTTCTGTCGGACGTGACGATAAAGTAGCCTTCTTTTGACAGTTGATTTCTGTACTGTAAAAGAGAAAGCATACTCAAATGTAAGATCAATAAGATGATCTATGTGTCCATTTTGTGGTACCTTGACTTTCATGTTACTTCTAACTTCATCCGGGATCCAATCAGCTTTGTCCAAAAGAAACCTTACGTCCACTTTGGTGTTAACCTTATTCACATTCATACCTCCTGGCCCACTACTTCGGCTGTACGTAATTTCCAACGCTTCTGCAAACCATGAAATAAAAATCATACACATAAAAATATAATAATTAATGCGGGATAAAACTCACCAATGGGAACGTATCCGGAGAAAGTTGATCCTTCGTTCTTTGGTATCTTGAAAATATAGAGAAAGATTGGATTAATCAATTGTTCATCGACAAAGTGACT
>JAQIWU010000945.1:0-20120 GCA_034696445.1 Isotomiella minor | reverse complement strand
CCCGAGAACAATATGCAATATGAAATCATGGGTATTGTTTTTATGACGTATGTAACATTGATTGGAGGCACCTGTGCACCTTCTGATTATGTTTTCTTGGAAAAAGTATGCCTGTTTTTTAGTACTAATCAGGATTGGAGATCAGGATGCAAAAATTCATGGACCGAGACTATCAGACATTCACGTGGATCTCATCCTTTTCTTTTTTGCTTTTCACCACCTCCTCAGGCATGGATTAAGACCAGGATTTAGAATTTTGGCAAATTGCCTCTCCACGATTATTCTCGGGAATGAAATCTCTGGACTCGCCGTGTCATTTAGGTAACGCCGTAAAGAAATGATAAATGACCACAACTTAATGGGTGGCAGGCAGGCAGCGTCTTCAAACTGTGTGGTGTACTGTTCGTTTGGCAAGATATTTTTCGCATAATATCGTTTTGTTACCTGTGTTAGCAGGTCCGCTTTACCTTTGCAAAATTACTACCATACCTTCAAATGCGTGTGTATGAAGATGAGTTTTATTACAAAAGACGTAAGCTCTCATAATAATAGGTAACAATAATTCGCAATTGTTGCGTTCATCCTCTTCAGTACTGTGAAGTATCTAACTTGCAGAGAAGGAATAATTATTGTTTTTCTTCTGTTTGGCTTGATTTGAGGGGTGACTTGTCAAAACTTCCTATAAAAGAATGGAAACCGTTCTGATTCTTGGATAATCCCAGCTTTGCTTTTCCAGTGATTGTTCATATTTGTGTTGTGGAGGTCCAATCAATTTGGACACGAACCAGAGGCTGCTGGATAAAGGGACATACACATACCTAAGGGGGTGAGTTGAGACACTGTAAATTATTCAGCAATCGTTACAACAGTCATTCATTAGCTGTTAGTTCTAGGCAAGGATTTTAAACAGATCTGCAGCTTTAAAGGCTAAGAAAGCTCTGTGGCTTTTCGGTTTTGAAGCAAATTAATGAAATAGGTAGCCTCAATTAAATCATCGTTTGGTTGGTAATCTTGAAATTTTACGGTAGCTTAGATGGCTCAATTAGTAATCTTGCAACAATTAAGATTTTTAAGACATTAGCTAGATTTTTGGTGGACATAAAGTGATCAAAATATATGCCACAATTAGAGAAGCGTAGAAAAGCTTAAGAAGAACGTCGTAGCAGCTTAGCTCAGGTAAAAAAAAATCTCAAAAAATGAAGCATCATCTCGCCTCACTGAGACTTGATGATGATAATTATGGTAATGAATCATCAAGTTCAAAGACATAATACATAAAATTATCCAATTTGTAACGAGATGACTTTGTGTTTTTGACTAAAATCAATGAGTGGTAAAATCCAATTACGCATGCATATCTTCCCCAAGGTAAATTGCCACAAAATTGTAGGATTCGATTCATTGAATTCATATTAAATGATTATCGCTGTAAAAGGAATTCTGCGTGAACCTTTAATTTCAATAGATTTATTATTCACTTGTCCATAAAAGATTATATAGCAAATCTCCATTAATTGAGGCCGAGAATTCCAGATTCAATACTTTACTCATTCATTGGAGCATTGGATTTTAATTTGTGTCATGAGCAGAGGATGCAACTTTGAACATTTTAACTTAATTGATGGGTAATATTACAGTCTTGTATAATATCTATGCAATCTTTTGTGCAAATGGTGTCTATTTCTGGTTTACGAAATGTTGAAGAAAGAGGATAAGAATGGGACATAAAATTAAAATTACTTTACGAAAATAAGTATCAATTATTATTAGACTCCAACAACAATGCAACGGGTAAGTGCATTGCATTATGCATGCATCAACTCTTGCTTTACCTGTTTATGCATTTTTTTTAGAAATGCAGACATTAGACACAATGATATGGACTCATATGGGGCAGAGTGATATTAACATGTCAAACGTCCTCTCGTCATGATGCATTTGTTGTTGCACAATATCGTCGAGTCAGTCACTTTTTAGACCAACTAACCTAGCCTAACTCAAAGTCTTCATTTATTTACACCCACTGTCACAATATTAGAAACAGAAACTAATTAATTTCTCTCAGTTGGTTAACACAAATGGAGTTGAGACATGGATCAGCCTTGATCTACTAAAGTAATGCTACAGTTTGTGTAGAGAAAATGAAGCGAGACAAAAGTGTGGTGATCGAGATTAATAACTTAATTAGCAGGATATGAAGTTTCCAAACTTTTGGGGCTTTCCTGTCCATATTTCTTTTGTCATCTCATTGAAAAGACTTTTGGGTACAAAAAATGGTCACTTTTTGCACCATTTGTACCTCTTTCTTATGCCATATATCATGTCATATCATGACGATGCTTTATTATATTTGCCAGCTCACATTTCACTTGTAAAAGAAGAAGACACATAAGAATGAGCTGCTACACAAGAAGGAAAGCCCTGCTGGGCCTATTGGTGTTGGTCTTTAGCCTGTCTGCGGTTAAGGGCCAAGGGTACGCTAATATTCAAGACGACTCTCCATCAGCCCCCGCAACAAACCAAAACCAGATTTCCTCCCTTCCCTCCTACGGTGGGTCTTATCCAGATGACGCGGAACCCGTAGTCTTTGCTGGGCCTAAGTCCCCTCCTCCATCTTCTCAGAGGCAGCCTCAACAACAACAACAGCCACAAGCCAACAATGATTACTGGTGGCAGGGTCAGAACGCGTTCCAACAACCCCCTGGTCATCCCGGAGTGGAGCCAAGTGATGCAGGAAATAACAACGCCCAACCTCCTCAAGGTGGAGGTGGTGGAGCAGGAGGGTACAATCAACCTCCCAAACAGCAGCAGCAACAGCCGACAGGATACAATAATGCTCCTCAAAACGAGTTCGCCCCTCCAGAACCAAAACCCCAGCCCCAAAGACCTTCGGCCACGCCAGAGTGTCAACTCCGCAACCAAGCCGACTGTCATCCAAGAGTTCCAAGCCAGCAGGGCCCAAGTGGATATGGTGGAGGTGCTGCTGGAGGAGGTCCCCCACCACCCCCTCAAAATTATAGACCACCACCACCTCAACAACAACAAAGACAGCCATACCAAGCTCCTCCTCAGCAAACGTATCAACCTCAACCACCACAACAGCAACCGTCAGGGTACTATCAACCCCCTGAACCTCAACAACCTCAACAGCAATCACTCCCTCAAAGTCCAAGAAGACCTCCGTACCAACCCCCACAACAGCAACAGCAACAACGACCATATCAAGCCCCACCCCAGCAAGAAGCTTACGATGACCAAACTCCCTACCCTGGATGCCCTGCCGCCATGCTCTGCGTCCCAGATGACCAGTGTAACATTATCGGAGTCATTGATCAAAACGTTCGCCTATCCCGGGCAGACAAGACGTTCCGTGTCGCTCTAAGCGTAAGTTTGATGGCTTTGACTTGTTTGTATATTTGTGCACGCTTTTTGTATAGAAATGCTCTGAACCAAGTACCGGAGTTGAAGGAGTCTGTTGTCGAGACCCCAACTACGTGGACCCTTGGCCAGACATGAACGGAGGAGGTGGTGGAGGAAATAAAAAAATGATGGGTAATCAGCAACCCACGTTCAACAGTGGCCAATATCAACCTCAACAACAACAACAACAACAATTTCAACAACAACAGCCAGCAAGCAATAATGGAGGAGGAGGAGGGGGTGGATTTAGAAATTCATACGGTAAATAATAAATCCATATCGATTGGGATGTAAAGGGATCCCTTTCTCACCTTACCCCATTTGATTTGCATGCAAAAGTCTGGAATGAAAAAATGCATGACACGTTGGTCTCTTCTGTATATAACATTGGTTTAGTAGTTGACTAATTAATCATAATTTAGTAGTTCTAATAGTGTAGTTTAATTTGCATGCAATCCTCTTAAAAAACATGTAGTTTGTGAAAAATGTCTCATTTACCTTATCTACTAACTTTCCAACACAATCACCTACTCTTTACTAATACAACCTTCAATTCTAAAACAATAAAACATGTCTAACTATGGATTTGGAATTTTGTACAAAACCAACATTAACAGGTCCTAAGGGAGGTGGTTGTGCTCCAGCAGCTCCAGCCCGTAACTCATACTAATGCAATGGTGGAAATGGTAAAGTTGAAGCACTGTATGTAACGTCTTTGTAAAAATAACAGCATCGGTAAAATTAATTTGATTGTATAAAGCCTGAAATAAATGAACATCTCGCAATCAGTAACAAATTATGGTTTTACTAATAAAAAGCGGGGGTGAAAGTGCACTAATCAATGATTTGGGGTCACACATAAAAAGGTTAATTATTGGCTGACATTTGATTTCGCATTTTGTCTCTTTATGCAAAAAAAAAGAGTTTGGAGACCGGATCGCCAGACAGGATAGGAAAAATACCCTCCCCACTTTCACCTCAAGCTTCAAAAATCTTCATTCAAGTGCGTCCTCATCCAGCTTAAACAGGGTCACTGTCACAACTACCACCAGTACCACGACTAAGTCCCCACTCGAACCCTTCAAGGGAGAGAGTACCAGCAGCTCTAAAGTCATTGTCATCAAAACGCCTCGTGGTCCCTTGTCCCTGTCTTCGCTGCTAACCACCACAAGCCGTCCAACCACGCCTGAGCCTCAAATAATATTCACCATCGCCACAAGTCAACCTTTGCATTTCCCTCATCCACCTCCACGACGGGTCCCTGACGTGATCCCACTCTCAGACCCCATCTACAAAAACAACAGACTTTTAACAAACACACTTCCTCCCACACTTGCAACACCTTCGCCTCGGAGGCCAGACTCGTCCCTTATCTCTGGAGTCTCTCTCCGATTCCACGGTCATCTGCATACCAAAGCCGCGGCGGAAGCTAGGAATAATAAGGCCAATCCCTACGATGCCTTCAACCAGTCTGCAATAGTAATTATTCCGCTACAGCCTCAAACCACTACCACCACCCCAGAACCAACCACTCTAAACTCTGAATACTTTACAGAAGCTACAACCACAATTTTCCCAGAGGAAGAAGTAGTGAAGCGGGCGAATGTGAGCATTAAGAACTTCTGGAATACGTACAACCAGGCCAATGATACTGACACCGTGGTGGACATTAACAAGACCCCTGAGCCTGTACCGATAGACCCAGCATTCCTTGATAATCCCCCAACAGGGTTTGTATTCAAGGGGCCAGACCTCTACCTTCCCAACCCCGAAGACGTCCTTCCTCCGCAGCACCTTGTTCCTCCAAGGTTCGAATTTGGAGAGAAAAACTACCCCACGGAGTTAGGAACTGGGGAGGAAGAGACCACCACCACGACGTTCGAAGAATTGACAACAACGAATGAATTGATACGACCTTGATTTATTTGTATAGCTAATTTATTTGTATTTATAAATGGGGCAAGTTGAGATTAAACAAAACCCGACGCTTACAAAAAATAGTTGTCAGCATAGCTCTGAAACACTTTGGTAAAGGCATATCGCTCTTGACTGATGCCACTGCAGGTGGGACTCAGGACTCCCTCACTGCACACTCCATTGTCCCGCTCCATGCTCCAGAAGGCAATAAGGCCAATGCCATTCGCCTTGGCCCAGTCCCCCACCTTCCTCGCAGCGTCCAGGGTGAAGACCTGGCCGTTAAAGTTTTTCCCAATCATGGGCGTGATGCCCAGCATCCCCTTCAGCTCTGCGTCAGGTTTGAGGGGCCAAACCTTCTTCATTTGTGCCAGGGTGGCTTCAGCCACTTTGATCACTGAGCCACCGTAGTCCCCATGAACGGGATACTCCATCGCCATCACGTTTACGAAGTCGAGACGGACCCCGTGCTTAGCAGCGTTGGTGAGGACGTCCACGCCCAGGACGTCTGTCATCCCGTAGTCGTCCCCCATGACTTCAAGAGTGAAGGAGACGGTGAGGTTGGGGTTCTTCTGTTGGACGGCTGCCAAGGCCGTGTTCATGTTGTCGAAGTTGAAGGGACTCTCGATGTCGATGTCCAGGTGTCGTGAGCCTGTGGCCTCGAGGACTTTGAGATATGCGTCGGCGAGAGCGGAAGCCGAATTACAGGATGATTCTAGATAAGGTCCTAAGGCACCTCCGCTGGAAATCACGACGTTCCCTCCCAAAGACATCACTTCGCGCAGTGGGGTGATGATGGTAGGGTCGTTGAGTGGGGCTGTTCCACCCCACGTTGGCTCGCAGACCGTCGTTCCTCCGAGGGTGAAGGCGATGTGGAAATTCTTCTGACCAGAGTTCTTCATGATGTCCACGAGTGGGGTCCTTGACCCTAGAACGGTGTCGTAGTACGTGGAGAATTGGTACCCTTTTAAAATACATTTAAAAAATCGTTAAATCTTGAAAAAAGTGAAGAAAGCTAAAACAAACCATTTCCAGCTCCAAATGCCAGTGTCAATAGTAAAGAGAGGGGCTGGAGATTCATGATTTTTGATGACTTTGTGGGTTTAACTTGCAAATATGAAGAAATGTGGGAAAAGTGAGAACTGGGAGAAAAGTTGACGAATCAAGGGTCAAGGGTGCATAAAGACTGATGGACTTTAAGTAATGCCACTTCTCTCATTAAGTACCAATTAAGGGAAATGACCCTTACCGTTTTTTAAATGGCACAAACTCATTCTTATATGATTCAGCAAGCAATTACAGTCAGACAGAGACAAGGGCAATTAAGAAGGGTAGAATGAAAAGCCAATTCTACCTTTCTTCTCGAAAAGTAAAGTCCCAAGGTGTGTGTACATTTTGAAAAAATATAGCTTTAATAATGATTCACATTAGAATTGAATGAACAACAAATGTAAGCGCAATAATTTTCTAGATTATCGATTGGTAGCATTTTTCTTGGTATAAGGTCTTTTTTGAGTTTTTCTGTGAGAGGAACTTTTACCCAGTCTCAATTTCCCCTCAGACGGTCGATCATGTATTGGAGGCATTGGTTCATAAGACTGGTCTCATTTCTTCTTATGCCAGTCCCAGCTGTGGGCGTGGTCATGTCCGCCAACGTCCGCATCCCCACCACCGCTAAACAAGAATGAATTAAATAAGTTTTGATGTCAAATTCGATAAAGTATTTGCTTATTTTACCCTCCGCCGCCACCTCCGCCATCGTCATGTCCCCATCCTTTCTTCCATCCGTGACCGCCCCCATCACCACCACCACCACCACCACTGAATCAGGGATTCGTACATCATGATTACTCAAGCTTTCGATAAGGAAATTTCTTACCCTCCTCCGCCATCACCTCCGTGTCCCCAACCCCATCCTTTCTTCCATCCGTGGCCACCACCTCCATCACCACCACTAAAAGAGTCCAAAAGACCGTTTACAATTCCAATCCCATTGTCCTACAAGTACTCACCCTCCACCTCCTCCACCACCATCACCTCCATGTCCCCATCCCTTCTTCCATCCGTGGCCACCTCCACCTCTGAAAGTGGATATATCACAGATGGTTTAAGAATATTCCTTGTACCGATTTAGTCCAAACGGCTCACCCTCCTCCTCCCCCACCACCATCACCTCCTCCACCATGTCCCCACCCTTTCTTCCATCCCCAGCCATGACCTCCACCCCCATCACCACCGCCTCCACCACTAAAAACAAATGGAAATTCTCAGCTTGCCCCAAAATTACACACTTTGCTTTGATCAAAATCATATTATCTTTCTTACCCTCCTCCTCCACCGTCACCACCACCACCACCGCCCCACCCCTTCTTCTTTTTCCATCCCCAGCCATGACCACCCCCACTGCGTCATTATACAACATGAGCATTTATTTTTTGAATCTGCAGTCAAGCATTACCCTCCGCCTCCTCCACCCCCATCGCCACCACCACCACCCCATCCCTTCTTCTTTTTCTCCTTCTTCTTCCATCCCCAGCCATGACCACCACCGTCACCACCCCCACTATACGGTCACAATGATCAAATTCATCAGGAAGTCAGACAATTTGTGATTTTAAAAAATTACCCTCCTCCTCCACCACCTCCACCTCCATCACCACCCCCACCCCATCCCTTCTTCTTCCACCCCCAGCCATGATCAGCGGCTGCAAGGGTCACGTAGGCGAGGACGCCAAAGGCCAAAATCTGAACATAAGAAATACACTGAAACATCAACCAAAATCCAAATCCAAAATCTCATACCAAAGCCACCTTGGCCATAGCTTGGTTGATTGAAGTCTTTTATGACTCCGATTGCTTTTGTTACACTTCGTCACTCCCACTAATTGGAGCTAGGTATATACATACACACTGTCGCAACGAAGTCAAGTCGTAAACTTGATCAAGAGGCCCTGCTGCACGTGGCTTAAATAGCAAGACTAAAAAGGGTTCAACGAAACCGTGAGGACACGATCGAAGGCTCTTTTGGTTTTGGCACTTGACACAGTGCAGTGTACCTCAACAACCCTATACGCCCTAAAACTTTAAATTTTAAGCTGCACTGTTCTAAATCAACCATGAAAAAGCTAAGTGCGTATATCTTATCCTTCCTCTTCCCTTTCTATGCTCCCTTTATAAGATTGATGTATTTGATTCGATTATTTAGAACGCCACAAAAGCATCACGTCACGTCATTCTGTGTCTATACTCATTGAGTCACATCCAGCCCTTAAAGTGTAAATGAACTGCGAGAAAATTGCAGAGAGATTGCAACATAAAGCGACGGAATTTTTTGCTTTAGCATGAAATTTGAATTTGTACCCTTTTTCTCATGCAGCCATCCACGTCCAATTTGTTGGCGATTGCAATTTCAATTCGTGGTTTTTTAATCCAGGTAGGTGCATCAATTAAAGAAAGTCATAAGACTTAAATTCTATTGTTTATATGTAAAAGAAGTAAGAAGTACGTTTTAAAATTCGTTAAAATTTCATAATACAGAATTTCAGCTCGCAGGCTATTCGCTCTGCTTGTCTTCGTTTTTTGCATATTGAAATAATGCAACATTATGCATTTCACAAAATGCAAAAAGTATAAAGTAACAGTGACGCTACATAAACCCTTTTGCATGACATTTCAATTTTCATGGTCTGTACACGAAATCTTGTCTTATTTAGCAAACCAAATGAGATGACGTTTTGTGGAATAAATCAAAGAATGCATAGACTTCATCGATCGAGTCTTCGATGACAAAGATTTTTTGAATCAAAGTAGGTAAACTTGTTAATTGAATTTTTTGCAACCTTCATGAGTCATGGCATGCTGACTGATTTTGACATGAAACCTAGTTTGTATGTATAGACGTTATCGCTATGCCCTTTTCATTTTGGTCACCATAACGCATCACCATCCCCGAGGTTGACCAAAGACATCAAGAAGCAAACTTCAATCTCAAAGTGCCCCTCAAACGGGACCCACTCATTCCTCCACCCAACATGACTGACCCAATTCCAGACGAAGACTTGAAAAAAGCATTTCAAAACTTGAGAAAGCACGAGTTGCACAAGCCCCCATCTCCTCCACCTCCTCCTCATCATCATCTTGTCCATCCTAACAAACATGAATTTGATGACTTTCACTTCCCACCTCCACCAGTCGTGTCACCACCTCCGACCCCAATGGAGGAGTCTGCCAGGGCTGCCGCGGTTGAGATCGTGTCCATGAATGTTCATCATCCGCCTGAACTTCGTCCACATGAGTATCACCACCCAATGGAACAACCTCCTCCTCCTCCAAAGGACCAAGGACATCCACCTCCAGCTCCTGTCATTGTCCCAGTGCCTGACCAGGAGTCACTCAACATGAGCACATCGGGTCCCCCTCCTCCTCCTCCTCCTCCTCCTCCAATTGAGGAAAATGCTGACGACGACGCGTCCACCGTGGAAGTCGTCCTGCCTCCTGACAATAAGAAAGTAACTCCAGCTCCAGCAGGTGACGACTTTGGGCTTGGGGTCTGGCCTCCTCCGAATCAGTTCAAGAGATCCCCTCCACCCGGCGAGGAATCCCTTCTTGCGTCTGGGAATAAGCCTGGAACTCTCTTCATGACGGACGAGCAGGCCGGGGTTGGGGACAACATGACTGAGGTGGAAGGATTGGAACAAAAGGAAAAAGAGAACAAGGCCAACCGAAAGAAGGGGCGCTTTCCAGGCCGGTCGTGGTTCAGACCTATGGTGAGTTACACAAATAAGTGTCTGATCTTCCCTCAAGGACTCCTTTTTCTAAAGACATGGCTCGGGGAACAGCCAGAAAGTCATTTCAAAGTGAGTCTCAATCTCCGAAGTAGTTGGAAGTATCAGGCAAAGTTCTTTGCCAAAATCATGGTCGTCAAATCCATCCAGCTCATCCTCATCAACGTTTGGCTTCTCGTCATTTGGCTCACTTCGTAAGACCTTTCGTTAGTTGTCTCCTTCTGTCTTCACAGCCTTATATTCTGTAGGGACTTGGTGGCCGTTATGAAGAACAAGCATGATTGGATGTACCTCCCCCTTGGCCTCCTCCTGGTTGTGGTCTTTCTTGGAGTTCGACTCACCGCAAGGGTCAAGGCGGGCTGGCATCCTTTGGCCATCATATCCACTCTGGCCTTTGTCACGATCGCACTGTCCCTGGGCCTTGGAGCTGTGACCTTCGCGTACGGAGCTTACTGTGTGCCAATGATGACTCTGGTCCTCCTCCTCACATGCCTCTCACTTCCATTTGCACCCTTCATGACTCAGGTAAATTTAGAATGTCTCTGGGGCACTGTGAGATTGACAAGGTTTCCTTTACAGACTTCCGTGACGAAGCCGTCCGTGATGCGGATTGGTGGGGTCCTCGTCCTCGTCTATGCAGTGGCGATCATGATGGTTGTGGCTTTTACCAAGTCTGTGGAGGATTTGACTCACTTTCTCACTTTGATCTGGTTCCCTGGTCTTATTCTGGCTGAAATCGTTCTTTGGGTAAGGATAATTAGGATTTTCGAATGATTATGTCCCTAATGGTGTCCTTTCTTTGTTAGGTGACGCTCTACGAAATCAGACGAGTGGTGCAGGGGATGAGTTTCAACGTGTCGGAACGAAGGTGGGCCTTTGCGTCACTTTATGTTTAGGAAAAAGTGACACACTTCAAGAAAAACTGACATTTCAACAGGATCATTTATGTACATTTTTACTGATCATGATATTTGTATACATTGAGTAAGGACGTAATAAAACCGAGACATTCAATTCAACTTAAGCCTTATTCGCTACCACCTCCACTTTTTCTACTTCCTCCTCTTCACCTTCCTCCTCATTATCCTCCTCTTCATCTTGACCTTCATCCTCGGCCGTCATCTCAGAGGGGACGATGCTCAGGATGGACTGGGACGGAGGGGGTGGTTTGCTCAGTTTCTTCTTGCCCCCTTTAGCGACTCTCATCTTGGATGCTGTGGCCCCTTTTTTAACGTCCTTGATAGCCTTGGAGCTCGGTTGACCCTTCACCCCCTTCCCTTTCTTATCCTTGCTTCGTCGACCTTTGCTAGACCCTCCACTACTTCGGGTTTTGATACTCGTCATAGAAGCCCCCATCGAAATGAGGGATGTTTTCTTCTGATGTGTCTCTTCCTCCTCCTCAAGGCTAGATGAGTCATCGTCCCCATCCTCTCCTTCAGACTCTTCTTCCTCACCCATTTCACCCCCTTCATCATCTCCCTCTTCACCCCCTGTGCTAAACATCCAGTCCTCATCCTCCTCTTCCTCACCACCAAACTTTGGTCTAGGTGTATAGAAACTAGGTCCCTTGATCCGGAAGTCGTCCTTCTCCCTCCTCCGACTTATGTACTCCCTCATGTTAGGAAGCCAGCTCGGTCGCTTGCTGTTCGCGTTGAGGAGGATGGTGGCAAACCACCTGGGCTCATCATCCCCCCACTCTCCTCCTCGATCACCAACAGTATGCATGCGGTTGGAGCCAAATATGGCAATGCATTTCTCCACAGTTGAAAGCTCCCTCCGATCCTCGTCGCTCTCTTCATCCTCACCTTCGAGGGACTCTTCTGAGCTGTGGGACTTTGGAAGGGTGCTGGAACTCGAGGGAGAGTCGGGAGGGAAGCCGCAAGTCACGTCCAGGTCCATAGAGTTGATTCCGGATAGGGCAATTTCCATGTCGTCTGGGGGTGGGAGTGTCATCACCATTGACATTCCTGATCCCCGGATGGGTTCTTCACCCAGCCACTCCTCCTCGTCGTGCGTCATGTCCGTGGCAGCGTGGACCTTTGGGGCGAGCTTGGCCTTGAGCTTGTTGACGTACTTGGTGTACTTTAAGCTTGGATCGAGGAGCCATCGTTTCTGAAAGAAAAAAGAGGACATTGCTACCAGACCGGGGCACGCTGACACAACGTCTTGTCTCACCTTTGGGAACAGTTTCTTCAATTGAGGTTTTTTCAGGGTGTCCAGAAGGTTGTTGTCGATTTCCCAAGAGGAACAGGTGGGGGAAGGGGGTCCTGAGATGGCCAATGACCTTTTCAGAAATGTCCGTTGTTTGATGGTAGAGTCTAGGAAGTATCGCTCTTTGGAGATACGTGCGGTTGCATCGGATTCAAGGGACTTCTTTTGTTCCTCGCATGGTTGAAGGGAGGGGTCCTCTTGTATACAATTGAGAGTTTCTTCTTCTTCATCATCATCCTCATCTTCTTCTTCGTCAATTTGACCTTGACCTAAGGTTGTGGCTGATGCTGAAGTCTGCACCCGATCCTCCTTGTTCTGACTGTTTCTTCCATTTAGAAGGGACACGCCACTATCCCCCACGGAGGGTGGGGCTGTGGATGGACGAATGGAGGGTTTCTCAGCTTGCCCCAGACTACCTTTTAAGAATGACGGTAAGCTATTTGTTCATATTCAAATGACGACTTACTTTTTCCTCCTTGAGCCTCCTCCATTTTTGGAAGGAGGCTTCTACTCTCAGAGTTTTGACCGAGAGACGTGGGCATTTTTTAGTGATAGTCTCCGGTTGAAGGATTCTCAGCGTGCCTCAGGGCTTCATAACGCGTGAAGATTTCCGATTTTATGGCGACCCACGAAAGAAAATGTCCGCAGGGTCCAAGGGAACCCGCGAGAATCTTCAAAGAGGACCTTAGCCTCATGAACTGCATTGCATTCAAAGGCACCGAGACTCGATATCTGTCAAATTCTTTTTGCAGACTGCTTCAAAAAAGGTATACATACATCCAAGGTTTTGCAGAATCAACAAAGGTCTTAATCTCGCATTATGACACAGGTCCTGCTGGAACATGGATGGAGAATGGATTGCAAGGTTGGCCCAGCAGATGCTTGCTGCGGGACAAAATGTTCGACATAGAAGAGGGACAGTGACCATGTAAGACCATTGATTAACTATGCCAAAACTCACAATTTATGACATCTCCTATACCCTGCTTCATACAGCGGAAGAGACACTCTCATTTACGTCCATGGCTTCCACATCCTGGGAAATGGAAACTTCCGTGTAAGTGGAAAAAATAAAGCCAATGGGGGAATGTCGTTCCGGCTACAACTACATCCAAACGAATGGCTCAATTCCGTCCTCGTCGTTGGACGAGAGGTTCGGCTCAGACTCAGAAAATGCAGTGGGGGAAGAAGAATCTGCAAGAAGACAAATCGCTGGGTGAGGATCACCGCTCCAGAAACCCATGAAATTGACCCAAAAATTGAAGAACTTTCAAATGAAGTCGTCATCAGGTTTTCCCATAAATGAATAAGAACTTCGAAACAATATTAGCTTTTAACTTTTATCCAAGACGCTTTGAAACAAATGTAAGTCGTGTCCTGTGAGGACAAAATATGTATGTTTATGATTGGAAGGATGTGAGCAATTAAATAAATCAAAAAGTTATCCAGTTTATTGATTTGTGCCACGAGTTAGATTGAAATTCATTCCATTAATTAGTAGTGTAAAAAAACATGCCAGTTTTAGATAAGATACTACCACAAAGACGCATGTCCTTGATCCAAATCCCTGGAACGGGATCGATTCCTCAACTTCCTAAACTCTGTCGTCCCCATGCTCTCCACACTAATGTCGTAATGGATCTCTACGTCCGAGTCGTTGAGTGTGTTGAGACGACTAAGTCTTCGGGGCTGGTGTCTCAGTTTGTCGTACTCCAAGTCGTCTTCAGCCTCATCCACCACATCCCCGTAAATTGAAGAAGCCTTCTTCTTTGCCCAACCGTTGTTGTTGTTGTTCACCGCAGCAGAAGTAGCCGGACGAAATGGGTGCCGAGGAGGTCTTAAGAAAACAACGGGTGTTACTACATGCAACAATTGGATAAGTACATGTCAAGTGTTATTTATTACGACGCCCAAAAAGTTAATTGTAACAACAGCGAATGGTTAATAATGCGGATAGGTTTATGAATATGTTGTGCAAAGCCTTTTTGGCGTAGTGGTAACCTGCATACGGTAACCCGACTGGTTATTATAAAATAAGGAATCATTATGCCTACACAAAATACTGTGCGTTGCTTTAAGATTAGACCAAAGTATTGGAAACTTTTTTTAGGTTATACAAAATAGCTTCCAGCTCCAGGCTCCGCTTGTTACTTCACTTCCTCCAACGGGATGTGTGGATCATACTTAAATTGGCGTACTTGCGCTGCTACATTATTATAGTATTAGTTTGTGACTTTTACAAAACGACTACAACTTAAAAAGTAGCTCTCGTAGCACTTCACAATTCGTTGCTTGTGATGATGATACCCCTGTTAAATAAATCACACAAAATAAAAGGTTTGTAAGCGATTACGTAACACGTTACATGGGGGGAACGCAGTGGACCACAGGTACATACGTTAAATAAATAAGATAAATAAATTAATTAACTTGCTCAAATAGCGGGTGTGTAGGGACATACAAAAATAATTTATCCTGTGCCTTCAATTTCCTCAATACATAAAATTAACTCATTGTGGTACTCTCGGTTTGACAGTCTGAGACGAGATTCCATAAACTTTGGATTTTGGTAATACAACAAAACAAGGTGCTAATAATGAGGTAGGATTTAGGACAAATTCTACAAGACAATAACAGAACGTGAGAGAGTGAAAGTGAAGTGATATACTGACTGATTGAGATTGATGATGATTCCTAAGAATTTATCACACTCGTACAATGTTCAGACATTTTAAGTTACCACCAACTGCCAAAAGACAGCAGTGTCAGTTCTAGTACTATTGTCTTGTTGAAATTGTGAGATATTATATAATTTTTGACGATTGTAGCAGATGATTAGTTGAAGATGTGAAAAGTTGTTGACAGCAGCAGACAGTTCTGTTGTTTTCCTTGCCCCAAAAATTTTGATGTTAAAACAGTTATATTTCCAGATTATTACCAGTCACCGCTGTGTAGTAGTTTGGTTAGGATTTGTTGTTGTTAGCTGTTAAGAATAAATTAACAATAATTAGTACATCTGTTGTTCGGCCAATTCAAATGATTATTAAGATGATTACACATACATTACGGGTGGTGTTCGTGGAGCTCCATTTTGGCCATTGCTGGGGCCGTGTCCGTGAGCGTGACCATTTCCATTTGCACAAGCTTGACCTCCAATCGTGGGTTGAAGAATTTCTCCAATGGATGAGTTATGTCTCCTCTGCATGTAATGCGGTGGTAACTGATGACCATTTCTCAAGTGAATTAGAGGCTCATTATTGTAAGCCAGAGAGTCTTCCATTCGGGACACTTTGTCCTTTGCATGGGCAACATGATGAATTTCATCAGTTTGGTCAAGTCCTGACCACTTCTTCTTCTTGCCTTGGTAGTCTGAAGAAAGGGAGGGATTATTCATGCAATCGATTGCAATAAAGTTATTTTTTTTAGAAATAAACAAGTACCTGATCGATTTTTGAAAAATCCATCAAAAATGACAAAGTTATTCACTTGAGGTAACACATTAAGCAGTCCATAATGCTTCCTCAAGAAGAAAATCAATTTCTCCGATGGTCTGTCGATAGCATAGTGCTGAACTGGAATGCCTTCATCTCTCAACATGTACTCAAACAAGTACTTTCCTGCTCCCTGTAAAAATCAACAAGAAATTCAATTAAACCACGAACAATTAAAAGGAAATCATAAATCATCCGTCATTATTACCTTCCTCTGCCTGGTTTCATGAATGTAGAAGTCTAAAATGCACAACGGCATTAGCTCATGTTGAGTTCCTCCCTCGTCAAAAACGAAGAGCTTCTTCTTCCCAATCTTCAGCAGTCCGACTGCCTTATTTGACACAAAGTCGCAAAACATGTACAACTTATTGTCGCTCGTGCGCAATTTTTCTGCATTTGTGATGATGGAATGCAACTCCTGGGCTTCTGCCGACGCCTTTCCCATCGTGTCCAAGATCTTTGAGACGCGTTCCTTCACCACACTGCAATTGCAAAAAAATATAGTGAGTTATTCTTCAAGACAATAATTATGCTGACAGCGACAGCTCATCATTACGCCCTTCGTGATTTACATACATTCTTCAAAAGACAGCTTATCACTTCAAATTCAAATCATTAAATATTCAGCTCTCCGAGAATTTCATACCTCGCATCATCTTCCATTAATAAAATTGGCTAAGGAAGAATCATTAAATGCGAACTTTTTTGTAAAAGAAAACCAGGAGCCATGAATATTGATGGGACGTGAAACGGTATGTTGCAGGCAGGTAATTTATAGCATTCTTTTTCATTCTTCCCAATTCAAACTCAGGGTTTCTTCATGGTTGAGTGAAATTCAACTGAAAACCACATTTTTCACATTACACGTAAAGGGATGGTATCATGAAAGAAAGAAACAAGCCATCTAACTGAAGTTCAGAAATTGTTGTAAATAAAAGAAGAGAAGAAGACTGTACTTTTAAACCGGAAGAGAAAGAAGAACATGAATGAACAAAGTCAAAAGTTTTAACTCTTCTCTGTTTTCCAAACATTCACCTCAACCTCCACTCCCATTAAAATTAAGAAGACAGCCCCAATGCTTGTACCACCAAATTCTTAAAAATCCTTAGCTTCACGGGGGGACAGATTATGGACTAGACAGTTACAGTCCCAGATAAGATCTTGACTTTTAAAATGTCATGCAATCAACTAACAGATTTCACGCAACGTGCAGAAAGCAGTCACACACGCATGTAGCAAAAATACACTTAATTAATTAAGTCTTGAGAGTCGAAGAGAATGAAAAGATGCCTTATTTTGAACGTGCCAAATCCCTATTTCAACCCTCCCTCATTAAGTTTCATCGTAAATTAATTATAGGGAGGGCATGACTGACTGGTTAGAATAGAACTGTCTAAAGTTTACGCCATAAAATTGGACTATGGATTGCCTATTGTTCACTATTTATATCCAAACGGCGTTAATTAATTCATGGCATGATTTTCCACGTTTCATTCAGTTAACTGAAGTGACGAATGTCAGGTAAGTAAGGTGGGTGCAGGTGTCTTGTTTCTTTCCTTCCGATGAAGCACAGTTCCACACTGAACATTGCATTTCAAGAAACTGTTCATGATGATAACTGTACATTTCCTTCAATTTCCGCTTTCTTTTTGCTCTAAATTCTAGACTCAGAGTCTTTCAACCATAAACCAACAGAGCATGTAGAAATGCACACAAGGTATTTTAACAGCACTTGGAAATAAGAAGCAGTTTAAACGCTCAGCGTAAGTTTTGTTAGTTGTGCGAAATGTGGCGGAACGTGTGGCACACATAGTCAATGAACGAAGGAACAAAGTTGCAGAATCATACATACAAAATCATATCATTTCATGGCGTTAACGAAGGAAGCCTCAAGTTTTTAACAACATTGACTTTATAAAAAGAACAAATAATGCGGTAAATTGTCGTCCCATCATCATCCAATAATGATCAAAGCACGCCTCACTTTAAAATAAAAAACTAACATTTCCTTTCTTTTGTTCTTCTAATGAATTAAAATTGAATGTTATTGAAGATGGGCAGAAGAGGATTCCTCGAGAGGACTCATTTTCTTTTTAAAAAATTGTAATTATCCCTACTTTCTATTTCTGTCTGTCATGTTAAATGCTAAGTACGTCATGAATGAATGGTCATATCAAAGAGAGGCAGATGGTAAATATGATATGTGGCGACATGAAATTGAAATCAAATGACACTAACGAAGAATCTCCTTATTTGGTCATTTTGAGACAGCCAAACACAAGACCAGACCTTAGATTACTTGACTTGTCTTGACCAAGCCAAAAAACCTAACCTATTCGAATTGGACTTTAAAAAGTCTGTGACAATAGCTCAATTTACACGATTACAACAACAACAACATTGACATCCATCACCACCTCTGTCCAATTAGAGAAGAATGAGACGAACTACATATCGTTCATTTCATCCTTCATGCAAATTTCAGACTATAATCATAATGCGACAAGGCATTAAAAGAAGTTACACACACACACACACGAACCAAATACGAGAAGAAACGATGAATGTATAGGAATATTAATTAAACAATGCCAAAAAATAAACGATATTTGTCATTCTACATTTACTGCACGAACAAGCCCCATATAATCAATCGTGTATCTTATCTGTCCTCCCCATCCTGTGCCATAAAACTTGACTTGACAAATACCAATCAATGGATAAAATAACTGGCACAGGAGAAACAAAATTGGCCTGTCCTCCTGGAACACGTCACACCCACGCCCACCCATCCATCGTCCTCAATCTATCTAACATTGCAATAAAACATGACAAACGAACGCACCAAAATAAACGGCTCAACTCCACAAGCCAAAAAAAAACTATCTGATCATTGGAATTGTTATTGCTCATGTCCTCGAGCGAGCCTTTTAAATGTCTCCACCTCGATGACGTAATGAAACTCTCACGACGCAGGACTTTTGTTGACCACATGAACGAACAAAGACGGATATCATCGACAAAATGGTCAATTTGAGACTCTTACCTGGCTCCAAGTTGATTCAGGCCTGGGCACCCCTTGGGAATCAAGTCCTTCTCAATCACACTTATCTCCTCTGGAAATATCTCCCTCAGCTCAAACGGATACTCCATCCTGGTCAATGATAATGATTCTTCGGTTCGATTCAACAACACTAACAAAAGGTCCAAACAATTAATTGACGAGACTTTCAAGACAAATGTAGAACCTTTCCTTACCAAAAATTATCCCAACTGACAAAATAGTTCTGACTGACGACGACGATGACGACGTGACTTCCTTCTAGATCAACAACAAAAATCGAACTAAACTCACTTCGCTCGTCTTTCCGCATTCGCTCGACACAGAAGAACTCACCTGAGCGTGGGTGGAAAAAGAGTCTGTCTGACTGACTGCGGTCAAAGAGGCGCAATTTGGTTTGGGGTGCCTTGCGACGTGCACACCGGTTAAAGACTCCGCCGATGAGACCGCCGGAGCCCCCTCTGGCGACCAAAAATGTACCACTCTTCTGGCAGCATGCGGCTTTCACAGTGTGCTCTCAGCTCAAAGTCACATCGTGGTCCTCATTCACTGCATTGGAAGGAGAGCAGAAGGTGGAGGAAATTTAGAAGACACTTCTAATTTTGTTTCTTTGAAAATAAAATGGTAAGTCCTTATCCGTTTTACTTTATCTTATCAACGCTTGACTTCGTCGTCTGTCCTGAACCGAGTTGTGGCTAGTCTTTAACCGGACCGGCTGTTGACGAGGGGAGGATGTGATGATGGGGTCAAGTGCGGTCTCCGGAGCTATCAACCTTTTGTATAGTTTTTCCATACCCGCAGCGTTGAATATTAAACGGACCCTCGCCCCTGTGAAAGGGGGCTGAGATGGTCGAAAGGTCGCATATTCCATTATCTTTCCTTAGTCGAATCGGCGATGAGGTGGGAGATAGGCCATGCGAGCTACAGTCTTTTTATAAAAACTTGAGTCGTCCACGTCTGATAAACAGTGTCTAATTGACTCTTTTGTTTCTTTAGTCGCATCGTAAGTTCAGTGCCCCTCGTCACGGGTCGATGGGGTTCTACCCGAAGAAGAGGAGTCGTCGTCATCGTGGAAAGGTCAAGGCTTTCCCTAAGGACGATCCCAGGAAGCCTGTCCACCTCACGGCTTTCTTGGGATACAAGGCTGGGATGACCCATATCGTCAGGGAGGCGGATAAGCCAGGGTCAAGTAAGTCTTACTCTTCATTTAGCACATTTACCCTTTGCCACCACGTTTAA
>JAQIWU010000944.1:0-20157 GCA_034696445.1 Isotomiella minor | reverse complement strand
AATTAGCATCCAACTAATCACTAATGTCTCACTTTTAATCTCTTCTTCATATCACATCATTTCATTTCAACCCTTATTTTTTGTCTGGCTTTTTCTCTCCGTTTGATTCATTCGTCTCATTTTTTGAGTCTCCGTTCCGTTGTCACTGAGACGAGTCAAAGCGAACAAACAAAGGCAGAACGAAGAGTCAGTCGCTCTGAGTCAGTCGTGGGTCTCACATCTCATTAAAAATTTCCAGTTATTCAAAGTCCTTTGCTTCGCTTTTATGAGTTTCAGAAGCTTCTTTTTTAAAGTCGTACCTCTACTTTTTCCTACTGACACTCGACCGGTAAGGGCGTTGGTTTTTGGGTGTATTTCATTTCTCATTTTAGAGGGGGAGGCGGCAGAGGTCATTGACCCCTGCAAAAGTTGATTGTTTCCCAATTTCTAACTCTGTGTCGTTTGTTACTTTCTATTTTGTAGCGCCGTCTGACAGTGAAGGAGTCAATCATGGACAAGGCAGTCTCCGCCAAGGTGTTCAACACCGAGTACGTTGGAACCTACCTTCTGGACTTTCCCGTCAGCCCGAGAAGCATGAGTAATGGAAAAGATTTCCAGTCCCTCCTGGACTCCGTCAAGGAACGTTGTGCAAAGGCCATGAAACTCAATGGTGAGTTGACAATATACATAAGTCTTATATAATGCATCGGGTCGACAAATCACTAAAAATAATGCATGTGTCACTTTTGATAGGACCATTTGAGGAGTTGTACTCGGGAAAGATTCCACTCCGCCGTCCCACCGGCCCTGATGACGAGAGCAACAACGATGAAAGTGAAACAACTCGCCAAATCATCCTGCTTGCTGGGGACCGAGGAACGAGCATGACGATTCGAGTCTACCCTGACCGCTTTCCTGCCAAGGTCACAGTCACGTTGGAGTACGACATAATGGGGTACGAAGATCGCAAGCCTCCTATGAGTTGGGACGCCGTTGTCGAACTTGAAGCCAGCATGAGGGATCTCTTTGGCGATAGGAAGAAGACTTCATCAATTCCACAAGTGAAGCGAGGACTTAACTACGACATCTATTTCACGACTTCGGATGATCGTCTTCTCGAGTACGACATCAAGGAGATCGTCTTCGATGGACGGAGTGAATTTCAGCATGTCCAGATATCCCGCACTGCCAATTATGGGAACATGCTCGTTTTGGATGGTCTTGTCAACTTGGCCGAGTCCGACTTGAGCTACACTGAAGCATTGATGTGCCGAGGCAAGATCGATTACACTGGAAAGACCATTCTCATTCTTGGGGGCGGCGATGGAGCTTTGCTGAATGAACTCCGCAAGGAGGGGGCTAAATCCATCTTGATGATTGACATTGATGAGATGGTCATGCAGGCTTGTCAGAAGTACCTCCGTCAGGCTTGTGGAGATTCCTTGGATCAGAGAAAAGTGAGTAGTTTAGTAATGGGGCAAGTTGATCCAAGTGACTGATTTTTTTTATTTGTTCCATTATTTCAGCATGAAAATTACGAGATTATCACCGGTGATTGTATTCAATACATGAAGAACTACAGGGATCACGGGGATCGATTTGATTTCGTCTTTGGCGATTTGACTGATATCCCCATCACTTCCAAGCACGGCCAACTCTGGGATTTCTTCAGAACGACTCTGCAACTCTCCTTCTCCATTCTGGGGGAAGGTGGCACGTATCTTACTCATGCGAATGGCATCTCTGCAACTGAAAATTTGGATATCTACGAAAATACCATTCGTGAAGGCCTTGGCTTTGACGTTGCTGTCACTCGGTCTTCAGCCTTCGTTCCATCATTCAAGGAAAAGTGGGTGTTTTTTCAAGTCAAACGGGCGTAAGTTTTTAAGAAAGGCAAACAACTCAATTCGAACAACCATAAAAGAAAATTATCGTTGAGATTACACCACTGTAAAATTTGAAGTCAGCCCTAGAACACACTTAAGTCATTCTCATTATCTTTGTAAATCATGCAAAATTGTAAATTACTCACTACCGTATCATGCAATAATAAAACTACCTGAAAAATGTACTTTTTTGACAGTTATCAATTTGACTTTATTTAAATAGTAAAAATTGATTGATTGATAGATAGTATTTCATATTAACTAACAATACGACGATTTTTTGCATTTATAAATTAAGGCATGCATGCGAACATTATCTTTGCTTAATAAGTAGACTTTCTTTTCTTTTTCTTCCTGAAAAATTGGTTTTTGCAAAAGTTCTTTGTATGAAGTTTAAACATTTATTGACCAGGTCCTGAAAGTGACTTGTCCATGAATCGTTTTTTGGAAAAGCATAACCACCACTTTGACGGTTTTCCATCCTCCGTGCTAAACACTTTTTCACAAACTCTAAGTCCAGTTTCTTGTCTAACTTGGGTCAAATACTGTCTCAGTAATTCTGCAAAACAAAGAAAGAGTGTAGAAATTAGTGCCTGCAACAGTTAGACTTGTAAATGTATGGGTAATCTTTTTACCTGCATCGGGGGCAGAGGCGGGTCTGGCGTAGACAGAGTTAAGTACAAAGCCAGGGTCTCCAGGAATGTCGAACTTACTAATTGCTAATGTGTACATTTCCTGCTGTCCTTGGTTCCTATTTGTACATTTGGCCAACTTCTTGAGACACTCGCTGATGTACAGGGTGATGTAGATGAGCAATCGGTCCACTTCGTTCTAAAGGGCAAACATGACTCTCAGTTATTTGGGTGGTTCACTTTATACTAATTATGAAACTAGTCGTTCCTACCTTCACTTCGTAGGTGCGGAAGAAGACGTTGGCCTTAAAGAAGTAGAGGGCGTCATCAATAATGTCTTGGTCCCCAGTCTCCACTGCGGCAGGGCCACGGACCTTCGTCCTCACGGGCAGGAGGGCCATGTTCCCCACCATCTTACCACTGCTCTTCAAACTCGAGTGGAATGCCTGTAGAAATAAACAAATCAAAAATATAAACACCAGAAATTAATTCTAAAAGATTTTACCATCTTTCAATCCTTTGCTGAAACCTGGACTGGGTGTCTGTCAGTGGTGCATATTAATTAGTAATGACACAATATTAGTTTACACAAAGTGAAAATGTATCAAAAAGAGTGATGACTAATTAACACTTCACTAACCACCACCACCTCCACTTGAGCATTGAGAATTCAAAGCAACCACTTCCTCTCGTCTCTCCCCTCTCGCATTACATTCCATCCTTCCATGCATTTTTGGCTCCTCAACTTTTTTCATTCATGAACATGGAACCGTCTTTTATAATTACTTTCTAATAATGGAAAGTTTTGTTTTGGCAAAAAGAAAAAAGACTCTTTTCAACTCAGTCACATAAAAATTACTTTATTTGAACAACCAGAGGTATGACGCGATGAAGATGACTATTTCTTTGATACACAAGCTTTAAGTCAACTGAAGATGAACCTGCATCATTGCTGAAAACAAGTCAAACGATAATATAACTTTTCAGATTCAGATTGTGCTTAGGCTATTATGTAGTACACTTTTTTGTTGCAAAAATAAAAATTAAGCTAATACGTTGGTCCATCCTCAGCATCATCATCAGATTCCAGAAAGTCCTCTCCATTATCGAAATAGTTAGTGGCGTAGTCTGTTCCGATATCCAACTCTTCATCCAAGTCATCCAGGTCACCCTACGAGAAATAAAGAAGTTTCCATTATAAATTCAGCTATTTTCATGCAAACATTTATTCATTTTACCTCTTCTAAAACATCGTTCAGGGCAGCAGCCTCCTCCCTTGCTTTCTTCGCCTTCGGCCCGTCTTCGTCATCGTCATCATCCCCCTCATCCTTCTTCTTGGGACTGCTCGCCTCATCGTCTTCAGGTAACTGATCCAGGATATTTTTATTAATCACAACTTTAGGTTTGGTAGGAGACCGATTCTGTTTTGTGGTTGGAGCTGTTGAGACCAGCTCCGAAGGGAGTCTTGTAGCACCTACTCTAGGTACGAGATCCGGGTTCGTGACTATATCGTCGTATTTGTCAGTGTAGCGTCTGACATGAAATGAGTACGAGTGGGGGTTGAGTCTTCTGGGGATGGAGACCTTGTAGTTGGTGGACAAGTACTGGATAAGCTTTCGGTAAGGAGGGGTTTTGGCTGGGACGTCTGGCGTGAAGAGACTCGGCTTAGGAGCAGGGGGATACGTTGGGGGGACATGGGGTGTTAAGGCATCCGACTGCGCGGGGGCTGGAGAGGGCCACTTGTTCTTCGCCTTTTGCATTGAACTGGTCAGGGTCGTAAATCACTTTCAAAATCAAGGAACAGCTTGGACACGTAGCCACGTCCTCTCCACTCACAAGTTCCTCCTACAACAATAAATAACGAATCACAAGATTAATTCTCTAAAAAGAAACAGTTGAATTGGGTCTCTTAAACTCTTTTTAGTCGTGTCTCATTCAACAAGTTCTGAGCTCATCAATTGCTTCAGAGTGTAAACAGCCGATAAAATATGGATATAATCATTGACCATTTAGTAAAACTAAACTAAAAAAGAAGGTACACGACTTACTTTAGTGATTTGAAACCTGTCACCGCAGGGGCAAGGGTAGTAGTAAGTCTCGGTGTCTTCGTCCCACTCGAAATCCTCAATCTCTATTTCGTCATAATACGACGTCATCGCAGCTGACACACCCTCTCCAGCTTAGCTATCTTTTTATAAAAAACTTGATGCTTGCAAATAAAACAACTCTTTTGAAGTGTCGTCACTTTTTAAAGAAAAAAGATCTTCTGGAGCTCCTGATGGCGAATGGCGACTGGCAAGACGCTGCTCCACATGGCTATGGCTGAGAATCAGCTGTGGGGTGTGAATCTCCTTGGGCAGTCGGGCGGTTCTCTCAACCTCAGTCAGTTGTATAATCATCGAAAGGAGATAAAGGCAGCAGCAATTAGTCAAAGAAATTAATTAAGCATCGTCACGTCAAGTTGTTTGGGACAAAGACAAGACCTCGAACATGGCGAATCCAACTGAGGTAAGAAAAGGCTCAGTGGAATAAGTTTAAGAGACTGACATGTTTTGAACACCATTTTGACTTTTTTGATAGGCCCCTGCGGACCATCGTCGCAAGTGGAATTTGGACGAGTATGAGAGGATGGCAATCAAGCGGGTGGAGGATGAGGAGGAGGAGGATGATGACGAGAAACCGAAGAAGAGGGAGCTCCTGAAACAAAGGGACTATCGAGTGGACTTGGACTCGAGGCTGGGAAAGTCAGTCGTCATCACGAAAAACACCCCTGCTGCTCAGGCTGGGGGATACTACTGTAATGTATGTGACTGTGTGGTCAAAGACTCAATCAACTTCCTGGACCACATCAATGGGAAGAAACGTGAGTCTTCTTTTGTTGGCGTTGAAATGACATGCATTATTGATGATGTTTTGTTACTTTTCAGATCAAAGAAATCTGGGCATGTCCATGAAAATTGAACGTTCCACCTTGGATCAAGTAAAACAACGGTTTGAGACCTTGAAACAAAAAAAGAGTGAGCAGAAGAAGAAGTATGATCTGGATAAACGTTTGCAAGAACTTCAAGAAGAGGTATGAAATGAAATGAAGAGAGGTTGTCATTTGTTTTTTAATTTTGTTTTTTGTTCATTTTGTGCAGGAAGAGAAGAGCAAAGAGTACAAAAAGGAAAAACGAATGGAGAGGAAGAGGAAGGCCGAAGAGACAGCTGCCAGCAGTGCTAGTGCAGAAGACGACGGCGTAGACCCTGAAATGGCTGCGATTATGGGGTTTGGGGGCTTTTCATCCTCCAAAAAGTGACAACTTGTTTGGTTATCATCTCCAGCTTATATAATAAATTTATTGTACGCCGTCACAGTTTTCGCCGAACTTCCGTTTTGTACCAATTATACATACTTACTTCTGATGAATGCACTTTATTTTACGTACACTTCGACATTGTTAGATCAAACAAAGTGTGTGGGCCTGCCTACTTTAGAATGAATGCAAAAATGTAATGTAATTCGAACACGAAACGAAATAAATTGACAAACATGGTTTAAATGACGGGTTCGTTTCATTTCTTTATTTATTTTGGAATTATGGCGCTTCATAGTTAGTCTTTTAAGGTAATAGATTTTAAGATTTCAAATGCGACGTAAAAACTGTTCAGAACAAAATAAAATTATGAAACTTTGGCGGAGGTGGAAGGCACTCGCGTATGGAATTCTATACTCAATTTTTAGGAAAATTATGGTACGCTTTTGTGTTATGTACTGAAGGATGACTTATAATTTGTAAGTACGTCAATATCTCTGGCGGCACAACCGTTTCTGCACTGCGGAAACCTTCACTTTGGAAGTACACCACATCGGCTCTCGTACTTGTTCGTACGAGTGGGATGCAGATTAGAATCGGTGACTAATTATAAGTAACAGCACACATTTTTTCCCTATCGCTAAGTTAACTATGTTTCGGTAACAAGAGGTACAGGAGAGGACGACGAGGACGACCGGTCAGATTGAGATTGGTCATCAAAAATCTCTTCAATTTCTACACAGGGTCTCTGTTCCTCTTCTTGGGGAGTCAGTAGTGGCACATCGGATGTGACAGGCACGGTTGTCTCATTAAATTCTATAACTTCGGTAATTTTCAACTTGTTGTGAGCATCACTGAGGTAATAGGATGAAATAAGCGTATCTTGGTGGGATGTGACTGACAAAATCCTTTCGAAGGTGTCGTCGTCTTCATTTCCATTGGCAGGAAGCGAATGTGACGTGTCCTCTAAGGCATTTGTTGTAGAGTACTGAACGCTATATAACAGACAATGCAATAAGTACAACACTTATAAAAATACCATTTAACAAAGCACTTACTTATTGTCTATATTTAATGTAAACCCAAAATTCATTGTGTTGCGAACTGAATATTTTCGCTGGCTGGACATTTCTTGGGCTTCAATATCTAGACCTAAAAACAATATTAACGATGTTTTTACGAATGATCAAACCGAATTAGATCTTGAAATGAAAATTACCGACCTTCATTATATTCCGTAATTGCTACTTCACACGTCAGTTTAGCGGAATAGGTAGTTGGTGAGAGACTAATGTTGGACACCGTCTGAGCAAGGAGTTGCAAGAACGCTTTACTGAATACCCTCAAATTGTACGTTAGCTTGGGAGCAGTATCAAACAGTTTTAGAGCTGTGGCGTAGGCAATGTCGGCAGGCAAAATACAGGGAAGGGACATTAACGAAATCAGTCGCACAGTTCGGTGTGAAAATAGCCAATTTAGTATGCCCCTATTTCCCGAGTCTATAGCGTCTTGAAGAATTGAAACGACTGTTTCAGGTAGACTGTCAAGCATGGCGGCCTAAACAAGAAGGAGGATATCATTAATGAACCCATAGTTTAGATTTTACTTTACAAAGGGAAATGTCAAAAGTACCTGTTTTTGGACCTTACACTGATGACATGACTCTTCGGATATTATTCTTTCGTAGTTCTTCATCGCCATTTCGTCCAATTGTACACCAAGGCTAGCTGGAGGTTGCCCCATCGTCATACAAGTATCGCATCCTATGAGGTCGTTACGTGCTAGGAATCTCAACGTGTCATCGAAACCTTGTTGGCACATTTTTGACAAGACTTCCGGTCTTGGGGGAAACAGGGTTCTTGAGAATCGGTAAAGATTCTGGCGTGAGAGCTCAATGGATGTATTGGCAAGGTTGACCTGCATCAAACATTGGAAAAACGTAAGTTATTAACTTTGCTTCAGTTTTTGTGAAGAAGGAAGACCACTCGTTAGCAAAATGTTGTTAATCTTTGACAAGCAAAAAAGTGTGAAGAAAGGACGGCAATATTGCTGCTAATACAACATGCAAAATTTAAACCGAAACAAAGAAAGCATTCCGTAAATAAAAGCAAGAACGGAAACAACAAACACTTTCCAACCTGCATCAAATTTGACGTCGGATCTCTGGGACAGATGTCAGACTCTGTAACATTATGCAATTTAAAGTTTATAGACCTCTGAAAGTGGTCAAAGAAAAATAAACAGATTAGGTGAACTTCTCAAACCTCCACAAAAAGGTGACACTGTTATCGTGTTTTCGTCCAGAATGGGCAGATTATCGCTGTAGCATCCATCCATGTAGCGTGCACCGAGGAATTTAGGGGGCAGGATTCCAGAGAATAGGGGAATGAATGCAGAACTTAATATGACCTGGAAAGTGGTTGGGAAAAGATAGATAATGAAATATTACCGCACACAATTAACCGATTCACTATTCATTCACAACATCAAGACATGACCTAACAGGACTGAGGGACAATGGACGACGAGTCATAAAATGCGTCATAAAGAAGCAGTTCGGACGATGATTACCCAAAAGCATCAAGTTTTGAAGCAAGAAGAGAGGCCAAAGCCAGTTTGTACAGCATGTATAGATAAAATGACGATGTGTAATTACATTGCAACCAGAGGCAAGCGTAAGTTGTTATATAACGTTTGTCTTCCTTCCTCGTAATGCTTGCTTCCTCTACTAACATGAAACAAGTGGGCACTGTCATCAATAGGGCAGATGTCATTTTCCCCAGAGAAGGGTGACACTGTGATGGTGTGTGCGTCGAGTGAGGGTAAGTTGTCCGTGAAGCCTCCGTCCATGTGGCGAAATCCCCGAAAGGACGGTGGGAGGAAGCCGGAGAAGAACGGTATGAATACAGAGCAAAGAACTGCCTTTCGGGAAAAACGTAAAAAAGTATTAATTTCATCAAAGCACTACTTTTCTACATGAGGCACCAACCACCACCTTCACCAATATTACAGCTACCAATCCAAAACCAAAACCGTTACCAACCCAAACCAATCTACTGCACAAACTACAAAAAAGTAATTTTTTGGCAGAACACAGATAGTGCAAAATCGCCAGAATCCCTTCTTCTCCCGGCAAATCAACTATTTTACAAAATTAGGCTAAAGAACCGTCAAGAGTCATTATTGGGAATATTGATGCTGCAAAAAATTAGCAACACCCTTCAACAAACGCCATGCCAATGCCATGATGTTACAGCTATAGCTATCATGTCAGGTCAACAGGTCAATGCGTATTAGTATCTTTCATGCAAAAATCTGAACCACTGAAAGAACTTTAATGGGAAAAGAACAAAAACGGTTAATGGGTTCCCTAAGTACAACTCTCGACGGCACGTATCTAAATACCGTAATGCCCCAAACGACCTCAAGAAAGAAAAGCGTAATTAGCTTATCGCAGCAATGAAAGGACATGAACCTCTTTGACTCTAGCGATAATATTCGACGTATGTATCTCCAGACTCGTATTGTATAATGATTTCAAATTTATCTACCAATGTGAGATCACTGTCTTGTTGCATAATTACATGAATAGTGCAATTGTTAAAATCCATGCTCAATGCTCTAGTAGTACCTGAATAAGCTCTTCTCTTGAGTTGAAATGGGAGACAATTACATTTTGACGATCGTATACCCTTGTTAGGGATATGTGCAACTTCCCACTAACTCTTATGTGGGCATCTTCGGGTAGGATCTGGAATTCATGAAGAGTCAAACAATTAAAATATGTAAAGAAAAAGCATACAGGAAAATCATTTCTTGGCACCTTTTCTAATCCATCTTTCAGTATTTTTTGTATGTTGAAAGAAGGGCTGAATGGACCGAGTGTCTTGGCTCTCGCCATTGTGGCAATCCTTAATACATCCTGCGTTATTTGTCCTGGAAATCAAAAAAAAATTAAAGTCAGCATTAAATCATCGACTCTTGAAAGATAATGTGTAGGGATGTCAGAAGTGACAAAGTTTGCCAAGAATACAATGATCCCTATTCAAATCTCAATGTGTCCGTGACACGCAACTCTGACTGCCTTGACTCTTTCTCATCCGTTCATGATCTTTTTGTCACGTCATGTCACGAGACTACATTACATGTCACTCAGGCTGTCACCCAACCAACCAACATGTCCATTTCATTTACAATAAGTTTTAAGCTTGAAGTAAGATTGTTACATTGCATATAAATGAAACAAACAATTGCTTTTAAAGTGGCCAATAATTGCAGTTATTGTACAAAAAAAAACCAAAATCATAAAAGTTCAAAAGTACATTTTACATAACAACGACTGCAGTGAGGCAAAATTGCAGAATTGCAAATTATAAAGCCTTATCATCATCAACCACTCTTGTCCAGTCCAACCGTGAGTCCATCATCCATGAAATGAAAAAATGAATCATGAATGAGAGAGAGACAAGGCTCCTTCATTTCATACTGTATGAAATAGGTTATGTTGTGTTATGAAAAGCTATTATGTCTATAATACTGCAGAAATATATAAGGTTGTAGGGGGCAAGCTAAGCCAAGTACTTTGTAGAGAAAACCTTTTAATCAAAACAGTTTAAAAATATGATAACAGGATCTGTTGACTGACTCCATTCATTGACGACGAATTCATGAGAGTTGTGTCTCTTTTAAGAATTTGCGAGTCGTCCTGGCTCTTGATTGCTAAATTTATCGTCTCGTGGGTCTTTTAACTGCGTAGAAGAAGAGGAAAAGTAAGTGACCAGTGATGGATTGATTTGATGACCATTTACTTACAGTTCTATGTCACTGTGTATACTGCTTATTACGCACATTTAGATGCCACTCACCAAATAAACTAAAAAGCCTTATCGGTTTATAGAAAAAATCATTCAATTTGCCCCCTACAAAAATGCAACAACAATCCTATAACCCCGAGTGAGAGAGTCACTGACATTCCTTATCAGACTTCAAATTCCACCTTATTCAATTGCCTTGACTAAAAAACGCGTGGCTACAACAAAAAAAGAGACAAGATCAAAGTTTGAACAAGCAACAAGTGTCGTCGTCTTTTCGTAAAGTTCAGAACACGGGTGCGTTGTTATTGATGATAAGTTACATAACAAAGTCAATAGACAACAGGGTAACACCTCTAACTTCCAATGCATTTGTGACCTTATCTGAATCATGTGTAAACGTTCCATGCCCGACAACCTGAACTTGGCAGAATGAGTCAGACTCTCAAAATAGTACAAGTCTCATATGACGCACCCCCTACAAAAATGACCATTTTCAAAGACATTTCCTCATGGCAACTCACCCAAGGGGGCATCACAGAGGAGGCAGCAGGCAGCAATGGCTCCGGCGGAGGCCCCACTCGCCTTGTGAACAACCAACTGAGGGGCATACTTCTTGAGACAGGCAGCCACTCCCACGTGGTAAATCCCAAGGAACCCACATCCAGCAAAGGACAAGTTGAACTTGGTCTTGTTCGACATTATCTTCTTCTTCTTTTTTTGTTTTAATTAAACACTTTTTTTTAAATACTCACTACTTAATTAAAACTTCTGCAATTTGTTATCACAGAAAAAGAGGGTCCTTATTCTCTTCTGCCCTGCAGACAAAAATAAAAAAGAAAGGTACAAATTAATAATAATTATTTATTATTTTTGGAGAATTCCTTTTACTAAATCTACTCTGCTGAGTTTTTACTTTACATGGGATTTTTGGATTATGCGATCTGCTGATCTAAAATGCAAAGAAGGCACGAGAGACTAACAACAGACAACAGAGAATGTGAATGTGCAGTTTACCATGTATTCTCTTGAGGTGTAAAAGGTGAGGAGAGAGGTAATGGATTTTATAACCTGTACAGGAGGTTGCCTTTGTTAATGACGACAATAATGAGACGAGAGTAGAAGAATGATTTTGGTTGGATGAACCGAGATGAGATGATGCTGATGATGACGTACGTAGGTGTGTCTGTCTGTCTGATGATGTTATAATAATTTCAATTGCAAAGGTATTTGGATGCTAACTATTCAATTCATAATAAAAATGGGTGAGGCAAGGTGAGATATACGGCTTAATAATGAAGATATATATGTACCTTTAGAAATGGGGGGAAGGTTGCCCTCTCTTGTTTGTTATAAGGATTGGTATCTTGACACAGTAAAGGATCACTTTTTTTCCACTATGCCTGATTATAATTTAATTATTAATTAAGTCGGCTTGTCGTCTCTGATGATGATAAGTACAACCGAACTGCGTTGTTATGGGAATATTGCTATGTATGTATGTATGCACTTGTCCGAGCTGAAGCACATTTGTGACTGAGAGAGTGGAGAAGGCTTGCTTTGGAATTTATGGTTTTGATTTAATTACTAAAGCTTGGGAGCACTACTTTAGTTGGCAAAGGCCAAAGGCTGCTGGTGAAATGAAATGAATAGGCTTGGACAGGGATTGGTTTAAATCTGTGGTGTGTGTTTGTGTTTGCCTCTAAAAAAAATTACTTGGCTTTTCGTGTGGTTTCTTTTCTGTAAAAAATAAAATAAACCCATCGTCATTTATTTAATGAGAGGAGAGAGAGATGAGATACTTTTGTTGTGTCATTATTATTATTATTATTACGTACTCAGGCGATATTGGATGGTCAGAAGCAGGAAAAGTTTGTAGTTTGCACGGGTGAATGTGTAAAAACAAAGATTTCTTCTGTAAAGGCCATCATCATTATTCCATGTAGCTTTTACCGAGGAGATCATGGCATCATGTGAGGAGGGTATAATTGCAGAGATGGAAATAAAAAGAGTCATGCAATATATTTCCACACCTGCAGAATTGCAGGGAAAATGGCTTACCTGTTTGCAAAATTGAAATGGTTCACACAGTTACAAATGTGGAGAAAAAAGGAGGTCTATATCCAATCCGCAATCGGTTTATTGAACGGTATTTCCCCAACTAAAAATCCGATTTGCCAGTAATAATTTCAAAGTATTGAATTTCAGTTTTCCTCATTGATTAGGTGTCTCAGTCTCAATAATTCCACGTCGTAACCGTCGATTCCACGTCGTTACAAGCCGTGGGAATATCAAGATAATAAAATCAGATTTTGCATGAGAACAAATGGAAATGGTTTCAGTCTGTTGTGGGGATACCCACACCCACAATGTAATTCATTTGGAATTAAAGGTGTTCAACATTATATTTGTAGCCCGATAAGATTACAAAAATGAGCTACAACCAACAGAATTGAGTATTTAATTGGTACTCTACTACTGTACATTATGCAATAACTACATGTAAAAAGAATTAGATAATTTAATTAAACAAAGCGTGGGTTCCATAGTAATTAGCATTTAGCATAGCATTGTTAGCTTGAAGTCTCAGGCATTTGCTTTCACTGCTGAATCTGTATTCTTTTATTCCATGCAATGTGCAACTCGTCACGTTCATCATCAACAACAGCACTTGTTTTGTTTACCGTGGTGACCAGAAAGAGCGTGATTTTTGGTTGTTTTTGGGGTAAAGTTAGAATTGCGTTGTGAGATGACCCAGTGACAAAATATTACGTATTTTAATTGCTTACAACTCCGCATATTGATGAACCCACCAAGAATTTAATTTACGTGAATGGTTTATCTGATTTGATCATTCATAAGTCGTCATTGCTTATCAAGAAATGTGTTTAATCCAGATATAAAAATTGATCTCTTTAGCCCTGATTGAATATTGCTGATTGCTTCATAGTTTCGTTGTTGCTTGTTTTGGCAACATGACGGTTGTAAAATGCTCTAGACATGGCTCAGACTTATGACTTACGTAACGATTATCTCTTAGAATTATCTACTAGGTCAACACTTGTCGTTTAGTTAAGAGGTTCTTACACATTTGCATGCAGGTGGACAAATTCATGAAATAAATAAAAATTGGTCAGCTATATTTAGCCACACGCGCGACACTTTTGGACATTTCTTTGGTCTTATCTTTCTGCAAAATGTGGCATCCGGTTGAACTAGAAAGGAAGAACCATTTATTTATTTTGTTTTGCACATAGTCTTGACCGACAACTAGTGATGATAACCTACATTTCATGTCACTAATTTCTTTTTTTTCATCTCATCATTCTTCTTTTCTGTTTATTATTTCTTCATGAATGACTCGTAATAATTTGCACGATATGTTCTAAAAGACATTGACGTTTCAAAAGTCAATGCCTGCCAGTTCTTTCATCCATCTTTTCTTTTCAAGCCTTTTACCGGTTTTCATAGGTAGCAGTGCTTTAAGCAGAAACTGCAAACTGTAATCGCATCATGCGAAATTTCCGTTTCGCAGTGACCGTGAGAAAAAAGTGGATATGCTGGATTTCGCGAATCATTTGGCATTTTTTTGATATTATGTATTGATAAATTTTATTGCATCCATATGGGGAAAACCCCTATTTTTCGGAGGAACTGTTAAACAAAGAATCAAATCATCTTACATTTTTAATGACTTTGGAAAGTTAATGACTAAACTTTGGAAAGTTATGCAACCTCAAGTCTAAGTGGTCGGTAACCGGGATTCCCCAAAATGGTTGGCATGGCATAAACGGCATGAAATATTTACAACGCATTTTCCTCTTGAGCACTTAAAGTTGATATATAATGAACTGACGACGACGGTGTAAAAATACCTGTGGGTAAACCATGAATGATTAAGACGGAATATAGATATAGATAAATGACCGCACCTTCGTCATCGCAGACTTATCAGTTATTTTATTATGTATATTAGTATTAGGAATGAATTGATAAATGGGATTGTTTTGAATTCAACATTCAAACCAAGGCCAGGTACGTATTCTATCCCCTTGAAAAATGTTGAACCGTGACTATTAGCCCCCATAATAATATCTGGATTACGTAAAACTGCAGCGCAAGGCCAAGGTAATATTCTAATTTTAAATAACCGCATGACAATTTCCCATAGTCTCAAGGATTGTTCTATACGAGGGTCATGCAGTACGATTTTTTAGTACTGGATCTTCAATTTATGAGCAAACATCTTGCGCAATAATAATGTTATCTCTCACTTCAAATGTCTACTTTGTCTCAAAAAAAAATTTGCAAATTTGTAGTGTAAAGAAACATAGAATTTGAGCACTCGGGATGATGAGTAGAACAAAGGAACTTGCAGTTCTAAGACAATTCTTATCACCCTCTCTCTCTCTCTTGGAACCGTCCATCCTACGGAAAAGATGCCAGTAATAAGAAATTGAGTAATAATGACCACAGAGTTATGGCTAACTACGCAGTAGTGGTGTGTGTGACGTGACGTGACCTAATTTTACCCCTTAATTTGTAATTGATGATGGAGGAGTGGAAAAGTATTCATTTACATACGATGTTGATGTTGATGATGTACAGATCCAATGAATGCGAGAGAGTAAGTATTTTCTGGAGGAATGATTTGATGATATGATGATGATAATTATCATTGGTTGGGTTTCAGGATAAGGTGTGAGTTTGATTTGACATTACGCAAAAAAAACCTTGGAAAGCCAATGAGTGAGTGGGTGTGACTGGGGTCACACGACCCTGCTCTCCGTTTTGTTTTTTTTAAAGAATGTAGATATTTACATTCAGTTGGCCAATGGAAAGGTAATTAGGTAGTACCCTAATCAACACAAGTAGTAAACATTATGTCATCATTTGGGTCATAGTGTTTCCAGGAAGAGATATGTGCTTATCGATGCAAACGGAGGGACGCGATCAAGAAGAACAAAGAGGAGCGAATGCCTTTTGAATGGAGCCAGCGGGAGGAGGAAATCGATTCCACTCAACCCACGGTTTTTCTCCAGCCTAAAAAAAAACCTGATCCTTTCCTCTTTTACTTCTGTCCTTACAAAAACGTCCTTTTTTAAATTCTGTCTCTTTGGGACAAATCAGGCAGTGTCAATCACACTTCCAACATTCCAATCCTTCACTTTGCCATCGTCAAAAGAGTTTTGTCTAGTCTGGTCAAAATTGGTAGGTGAAAAGATATCCTATTTTTTTAGGTCACCATGTCAACGGGTACCTAAAACTATATTTTATTTCTGTCTTCGTTAGCCAAGATGCCGTCGAGGAATATAGAAATCAAGGCTAGTCTTGGAGGAGGGGCAGGGGGGATCCATGTGGCGGAGACAGTCGCCAAATCCTTGGCAGGAGGGAAGGTCCATGCCGACCTGATTCAAACCGACACCTTCTTCAATGTCCCCAATGGAAGGATGAAGCTCCGTTGTGAGAGTGGGAATGGGAATAAAGCTGTCCTCATTACCTATTTTCGAAATGATGTGGCTGGTCCCAAGACCAGTACGTACAGTCTCTGCCCAGTTGTGGAACCAGGAAGGATGCTGGACGTTCTGACCCGAGCTCTGGGGGTTTGTGTACTTTAATTTCCCTTTAAGTCCCTATTCTTAAATTATTAACTGTTGTTACAGGTAAAAGGAGTGGTTGAGAAGAGGCGAAGGGTGTACTTGGTGACTTGGGACAGAGCCCCACACTTGGAATGCAGAGTGCATTTGGACACTGTCAAGAATTTGGGAGAGTTCCTTGAGTTTGAAGTATGTAAACTTTTGTACACTTTAATACTTATCAATATTAAAATACAAATTGCCTATTGTAGGTCATGTTGTCGGACTCCTCGGATGCTGGTGGTAGTGAAGACACGGATGACGATGACGACGAGCAAAAGAAGGGGCAAGAATTTGCTGACGAACTAATGGAGAAGTTCAACATAACTTCAAATGATCTCATTGAAGGGGCATATGTCGACAGCTTAATTTCAAATTCTCGAGCAATAATAAATGTGTAAAAGTGTACATTAAGCCCTACAAAAAAGTCATAAGGTGTCATGAATCCTTGTATCATTTCTCTGCTCCGTTGTTGGGGCAACGCAAGGTGTCGGCTTCATACCAAAACCCCGGGATGCCAAAAGCAGTTAGCTGACGTAGGAAGTCCAACACTTGTCACAAAATTCCAAGTATGAAGTATTCAATTTTGTCATTTAAATAAAATCAGGACACTCTCATCCCTACTGTTAAATTGTCTGTGAGTCTGGTTGAGAGGGGGGATCTTTGAGGCAAGGTCCATAAGTGACCTTTTCCACACCAAATAGCAATTGACAAGGGTCAAAACCCAAACAAGTGTTGTGTCATCATGTTCAACCCGACAGATACTCAGAGTAAGGACATACCTACATCATTGTCATTGTTGTCTTATCTTTGTGTTTTTTTGTGTCATTTTGTAGAAATAGGAATCGGACTGGTATCCTTCGGAGTTAGCTTCCTGTTCCTCGGAGTCCTCCTCCTCTTTGATAAGGGTCTATTGGCCATAGGGAATGTGAGTCATCATGACTTTTAAATCCCCGATTCTATTTTCATTTAATCGTTTTTTATGTAGATACTATTTCTGGCCGGAGTAGGATTTCTAATTGGGCTTCAAAGAACATTCAGTCTATTCTTCCAAAGACATAAGATCAAAGGAACGACGGCTTTCTTCGGTGGGATATTCGTCGTCTTGTTTGGGTGGCCTTTGATTGGAATGGTGATAGAGATGTATGGATTCTTCCTCCTCTTCTCCGGATTCTTCCCCTTCCTAATCAACTTCCTTAGGAGGCTACCCGTCATTGGCTCATTTCTGAACATGCCAGGTATTAGTAAGGTGAGGAGAAAGCTGCTGCTGCTGCTGTTGTGCTAATATTTTATTTTATTATCAAAAGCAAAAAAGAAAAAGAGTTATGTGCGTGTGTGTGTGTGTGTGTCTGTCTATGGTAGTGGTTTTATAGAGTGGAGGAAGACAAGAGGGTAATTTAATTTTGCATTTGAGGTTGTGGGAGGATATGATTTAGTAAGATAGGAATGAATGATGTTGGACTCGAGTCACATTAAATATTAAATTTGGGAAATCAATTGACATGAAAATATTTCAATTTGTTTTTTGGCTTGTTTTATTGCAGTATGCGGATCGTCTGGCCGGTGATACTGGAAGATCAAATGTTTGATATGCCCTCTGCTATTTTGAACTTAAAGAAACAGAAACGAAACAGGAACCGTACAAAAACCCCCCTATTTTTTATAAATAACGAATGATGGAGATGATAAATTACCAATAAAACCTCCTGCGTGCGCCCCTGAGTGCGTACGTCCATACCTCCATCAATAATAGATGTGCAGTTCCTATGATAAGCCGCATGGTAAAAGGTATTTAGTAACAATGGTCATAATTGGGTGCATGGCATCATTTATTTTACATGAGCGACTTTTTGAGCTATGATTTGATAGTTATGTTCATGTAGAGGCCGATGAGATGAGAGTGACCCAAAGAAGGGCTGAATTGAAATGGAGATGATGATGATGATGATTCTTATAAAAACGAAATCAGAGTCAATATATGGAAATGGAAAAAAGGAGTTTAAAAAAGTTGAGAGATGTTCTTCAGATAGGGAAGGAAAGGGCGTACCACCACTCACTGCCACACCACACCACACATATCAGCCTCCTTTTTCCAGTAACCAGTTTAGCTTTTAGAGAGTTTGATCGGTGGATCATAATAAATAGTGTGATATTCTCGGCCCATTTTCAGTCTCATTCTCACTTACCCCGTCTTCTTACCCGTCGGATATCCATCCACCATACGATCTGCCTGCATCTCTTCCGCGTGCTTCATGAGGTACAAACGCGTAGGCTGTTCTTATGTGGCTTGGCTTGTGGTGGCTGCAACAACAAGAAGAACGGATCTCGTCTCAACTCTTGAGAGGAAGGTAAAAGCTTGGAGGATTCTGTCTCATTCATTCGTGTGCGAGTTTGTGTGCGGCTTGGGTTTCATTTCACCCTTTGTCATGACGGGGATCATAGTACTCTATGATATGTCACGTCTCCCTCCAGTCACTACTACAAAAGTGAGGATGAAGAAGAGTGAAAGTCAGGCAGAGGTCTAGTTCTCCCAAAGGTCCACAAATGTAGTTCAGTGGTGACAGTGTTGTTCCACAATGGATTTTTTAAAAGTATGGGGCGACTTGAGACAATGGGTTCCTAGGACATTGTTGTGCATTGACATGAGACTTGACTTGTAAAGTGTACTTTTTTAAACTTGACATCATCATCAGTGGAATGATGTCTGTCCAACTTTCACCTCCCAGACTGACCGGATGGGGTCGGAAACATGTCACCGTGTACCTGATCAGTTTTCAGTTAATATTACAGTGGCAAGCGGAGGCAGTATTTGGGCAATTAACGGCGGAAGTGGAAGATAATGGAATTCACGTCACTCCCAACGGTCTTACCCTTGACTTTGGTAAGAATTATTATGATTATATTACCTCCCACCTCTTGCTTTTAGAAACTCTACCGATCGTAAGAACGTGTGGGTGCAGCAGCAGATGTGGAATTGAGACGACGACGGTGTGGCTTTTGAAATAGAGTCGGCTTTAATTACATTCTTAAAGCAACACTTAAAAAACAATCGAGTGAAAATTGAAGCACGTATATATTTAAGTTAGTAGCCGATTATGATCATCATTATTATTATTAGTAGATTAGATTACGATTTGATTATTATTGGGAGTAGACCTATTTAGGAATGGTGGTGAAGTGAGATGAGATGAGATTTTTTGGAGAGGAGGAGGTGAAGTGAGATTAAAGAAGAAAAGCCAACTTATTTTTTGGTTAGAGTCAGAAGAAGAAGAGGTATAATGTGAAAAGTGTCAGAAGCACGTATCAAGACTCTTCTTTCTTCTTCTGAATTTGGTAAATAATAACTCTATTCTATACATAGACGGAATTATGCAATATGTGAAAAAGTAGAAGAAACCACACACAAACAATAAAAGCTCAAGTTTATTGTTGCACTTTCATTGCAGAAGAGAAAGAAAGAAAAACAGGTAAAGGTAAAAGCAATTAATCCACGCATGTGGAGATTTAACAAACTGATGGTGGTGGGTGATGATGAGGACGTCGGTGCTTGGATCTTCATATTTTGTTGGCAAGTCAAAGTCACAAAAACATTGTGCAGTTTGTATATCTCTGTATTCATAATTTACGCACAAAAGTTGCTTTATTCAAATTAGTCTCTGGAGAAATGGAGTTGAGAATATGTGGCTCCTCACGTACTTACTAAAAAGCTATATGATGATGCTTCTTCTTCTTCTTGAAAATGACAAGGTGCCCCGTGCCGTTGATTACTCCTGAGAGGAAAATGAAAGTAGGTAAATAAATATATAGTGAGGTACTAATGGACAAGTGTTGACGACGGTGGTCTCATGGATTCAGTCCTCTCTTCTGCAATGTAGAATGTAATTTGGTACAAATGTCATCATTAAAATAGTAAAACT
>JAQIWU010000943.1:0-20160 GCA_034696445.1 Isotomiella minor | reverse complement strand
TAGGTTGAATTGTGTGAGGGTTTATTACTTACTTACTTACTTTCTCTCCTCCGCAAGTCTATTTGAACAATTGTCATCCCTCATGTTGCTTTATTGTTGTCAGAGGGTCAGGTCGAGTGTAAATAAATGGGACCTCTGCATTTAACTATTTATTTTGGTTTGATAAACTGGAAAATGCCTTATCATGTTTGGGCTCTTGCCAATTCACGTCGCTCGGTACATAATATATCTAGCACTCTTCTTTTGGTGAGTTAGGTCCCTTTTCCTGTCTCCTTGGTAAAACTTGTTGGTCTGGGTTTGGAAGGTAAAGCTGAAAGAAAGGAGAGGTTCAAGTGAAAGGAAGTGAGACCGAAACTTGCTAATATATCGCTTGTTTGGTTGAACAAACTGGCAACAAACTTCAGGCAGTTTATTAGGTATATTTTATCCTCGTCATATTTTGTCATGCAACGCTGCCTGTTTGTCCTTTCTTGTGCAATTTATCTGGTATTATAAGACCCAGTTGGATGTAGTACCAGTGGTTGATGTTGTCATCATTTCAAGGAATCCTCATTTAAAACATGGGAATCAAATCCTGTCATTTTGTTTCTCAAGCTCAAAACCGTTTGCTTCGAAAGTGGTAGGGTGAGACAGTGAGAAACCACGTTAGCGACGAAGAACACAAAAATATCATTGCGTCTTTTTATTTTACTTGCAGTTTTATGCGAAAAGGACTGCGGACTTAATGGAGTTTGTAATGAAAGTGGGCAATGCGAATGCAAGCCTGGATGGTCTGGAGACCAGTGCAGCCTTCTCTCATGCGACCCACGGTGCCAGGAACATGGTCAATGCAAAAATGGAACATGCATATGTGGACTTGGTTGGAATGGAAAGCACTGTACTTTGGGTAAGACAAAATATCTACGGTCTTTTGGTCACTGAAAAAGAATCTAATTGAACCACAACTTAACCAGCTTTTCTATAATTTTAACTTCATCGAAATGAAACATACATCCATATTGGTGGGGATGATATTGTCAAATGTACAAAATCTACGAGACAGCTATTACAAAACTGATCGGAATAGGATTTCTATAGCAATGCTGGTCAGACAGACACGACGTCAACATAAACCAGCGTGAACGTCCTTGGCTAACAACGGGAGGCAGTGGAGGCAAGACCACATTTGTACAATGCACCCTGCTAGCAAGGGTTTCGACGTATGCATGGAGAAAGTCCAATTAACTTCCCCTCATCTTATGTGGGAAAGGCCACGCCAACTTCGCTTAACGACTGTGGTTGAGTTGCACAATTCCTTTCTCAGCTAGTGTCTTTTATGTCCTACAACAAAGCACCATTAGAATGATTAAAATTTTTTAACCAGGCTCGAGGTCGACTTACTTTCAGACTAATTAGTTGGAGCAAGTAAGTTAACTTGGGGCTGCCACACTCCTCCACTACTAGTCTAAACAATTTCCTTGTCTGTTTGATATGGAGTTCCCTGTTTCCTCTGATCTAGATGAAGGGGAAATTGATCAAATGGAAATCAAAAGTGAATGCAAATTATTTTTTCTAATTAAAAAAACTTTTCCTTTCTTCTTTCCTTGTCCTCCATTTTATTTATTCTCATCGTCATTTCCATTTCTTATCATCCAAATCAGCGAACCGTGAGAAATGAATAAATTAGTTTGTCACTCCCTCCTCCCTGACTTTGTGAGCGAATAGCTCACTCAATGCTGCTCAACTAGTTGTCAGAGAAAGAGACAAAATTGAAATACCTTAATGGGCATGTCATTTGAGTCAAGGGAGATAGCAGCAAATTGAAATGACACAATTTGTTGGAGGAAGCGTAAAAGCAGTCCTCTGATTTTTTCCCCGATTGGATGAGTTTGATTGAAAATGCTATCTAATTTATGAGAAATCAAAACTGTCTATCTTCCGGAAGCTGGGTTCAAGCAGATTGAAATATACTTGGCTAAAGTAAAGGTAGATAGAAACAGATATCAAGCCTGTGTCTTTTGTTTTGCAGCTGGATGTCCAACTTCCTGCAGTCATCACGGCTCTTGCATCTTGCAAGATGGACGATATCTTTGCAAATGTTCCAACTCATGGGCTGGAGAGGACTGTTCAATCCGACTGGAAACAAACTGTTCTGACGAGATAGATAATGATGACGGTATGAAATTCCTTTGTGCCTTCGAATCATCCAGTTGCATGAGAGAGAAATCTTCGCTGAGCTTAATTTATGTTCGCAACTTCTAAAAAAAATCTGAAAGGTGGTAATGCAAATTCTACACACAGGATGTCATGTCAACACCCTCATTTTTCATCTATTCATTTATTCATTCATTTGAAGCTTTCTTTCCTTACCAACACGTTTAGATGGTTGTCTAATAGCGGATGCTTGTCTCGTCCACTCTTTCTCCCATACAATCCCTTTCTTTCATTCCATCCATCCTTTTCTTTTGTTCCCCAACCTCATTCTTTCATAAACCTAAAGAAGAAGAAGACCCTTCTTCTTCTTTCTCCAGACTAACAAAGAAAGAGGGAAAGCATGCATGCATGTAACGCATGCACGCAGGTGACGCATAATATGTGGTAATGTTCTCCATGTTCTTCCCCTTTCTCTTTCAATATCGTGTAATATGTGTACCTAGGAAAAATTTTAAGCAGAGAAGAAAGGAAGAAGGAGGAGGTGAAGGTGAAATGAAATGATCTTTCCTTCCCCCACTAACAAGCAGGGAGAAAGGAGAGGGGTGATGATTATGAGATGACTTACAGGCAGCCGAATGTATTACCACCTATGCTTAAGTATGCATGCACTCCGCATACCTACACTTCCATAACCATAGAGAAAGGTCTCTTCTCTCTGAACATTATGCTGTGCGTGCAATTTATACCTCGGAAAAAGTTACATCATCTCGTCTTTTTAAGGCTTGCTTTCTATTTTGTACCCACTCACTCACTCCTCATAAAAGATACCTGTCCGCCGTCGCACCCTCTTGAAAGACAGAAGGGAAAGCGAGAGGAAGAGCCGTTAGCCAGATTGGATTAAGTTTCCTTTGGTTTTTGGTCTCATCTCATGTCCTAACTAAAAAGGAAGGGCACCTGAATCCCAAAAAAATCTTTCACCTCATCCTCCATAACAGAAGGTAGCAGTTAAACCTTAAACTTGACTTTCATCCAGTCAGCAGAAGGACATAGGTATAAAAACGTCTTCTCATCCATGCCTCCACCCTACAATCAGTGGAAGAGGGGAGAAAGAAGAGATGCGTGCATATTTTGCCCACTCACGCACGCACTCACAGACATTGCTTGCATTGCATTACGTTGCAAGCGGTCGTTTCCTTCCTTCCTTCTTTTTTCCTGCATTTTTTTGTGCTTTCACTTTCGGTGGGTGGGTGGTGGAGTGCGAAGCAATGCAAGCAAACAATGCATCGTAAAAGAGGGACTCTTGATGGTTGGTCGGCATGGAAAGGCAATTGAAGGCGTATTTTTGTGTGAGAGATGGTGCCTTACTTTTCTCCTTCCTTTTTATTCTTGTCGACCTTTACCAAAATCAATCAAAATCCAAAAGTCCAACCCACTCTCCAAATGTTGCAGTCAACTGTACAGAATGCAACTCTCATCATTCAATGTTCCCTCTTCCTGACTTGACCTTCCTCTTTTCTTCCTTCCTTCCTTTCGGATGCTGCAGTCACAGCATGCTCCCTTCTTCGAATCGCATGAGTCTGATACAGTAGTGGGGTGAAAGCTGATGGTTAAGTGTTATTACATTACTACACGACGAGGATGAAATGGGAATATGAAACGGAATGACTAATAATAATGATACCATATGTTACACACGTATGTGACGAAAGAAGGTTAAAATTGCTCCACACATCATTCTTCCACTACGGCATCACCTAATTGCAATTGCGACTAACGTGGTCAGGACGCAGGCATGAAACTCATACATTTCTTAACTTTTATGGCTGTAGATGGGATGGCGGACTGCTCAGACAGCGAGTGTTGTGATGACCCGTTCTGCAAAGACCATTTGATGTGCATGATGGCCAGTGATCCAGTTGAAGTACTGTTGAGAAAACAGCCCCCTTCGGTGACCTCCTCGTTTTTCCAGAGGGTTAAGTTTCTCATTGAAGAGAACAGTGTGCAAAGCTATGCACAGAAAGATGAGTACTCGGAAAGGTAATGCGTTTTTTACATTTCATTCATTTTTACGCTTTTGTGCCATACAACATACATAAATTTTTCACTGCCACGCCTTATTCATCAAATTGCAGTAGCAATGGGAATCAATTGAATTCAGGGCAAAGTGTTAGCCAAATAGATATTGCAGTCAGCAGTTGTTGCAATCTTTAAATTTGCTGAGAAAAGTAAAATCCACTCCTTTTACAAACTAGTCTGTGTCAGACCGTCTGAAATATAGTAGTAGTAGGAAAACCATTGCAATTATTTCGTTCTAAAAAGTGTAAAGTCACTGACTATTTGTAAAACTGTATATTCCAAACTGTACTGTCACTCTGTACTTTACTGTCTACCCTTCATTCACTCATCTACTATAATTAATGTGTGTATATGTGTGTCATTGTTCTTGTTGTTCTTGTCTCTCAACTGTCTTGTGTTTATCATTCCATGCTTAACTTATTCACGTCTCTTTCTCGGTTCGGTTCTTCTCTCTCACTCTCTCTAAACTTTTTTAAAACTCCACACACTTGTTGCCAGTAGTCACAGCTAGTCACATTTAGAAATGGAAAGGTAGATTTGATTTGATGCAGCCTGCCTATAGATAATGGCTATTGAGGTGGTGAAAGTATTTGTAGAAAGAACAAGACTTCCTTCATTTCATCTGTCCTTTGTCTTTCCAACTTTTCTTTAGAAGCCAAATTCTGAATATATAAAGTCATAGGAAGAAAGAGAAAGTCTGTCAAATACTATCAAGGTATCCTCCTCAAGGATCCCTGAAGTGAAAATATGAATAATTTTGAAGTACCAATTCGTAAAATGTAACCGAACCGATAGAACGACACGTGGTAACTGATATGCAACTAATTTAGCGTTGTTTATTTGTTTCTGATCACATCTCACTCACTACTACTACCTACTACTGTTGTACTACTACTTTCCCCTGTTGTGTGTCCGACAATGAATAGTCAATTTTGGAGCTCTTTCGATCCCCGGTAAGTCATGCCAGTCGCTTATTCAATATTTTAGAAAGAGGTCAAAAGTATGTGTAGGCTTCGATTAGCCAGGGTTACGAGAATTAACCAACGTAGATCCACACACATAATAATCCACTTGACACTTTACACTATAGCAATATCAACACCAAGATTAACACTGAACATAAACACTTCCTTCTTTCAGGCTGCAAAAACTGTCGTTTTCTTTTTCAGTTTTCTATAACTACTTATCTACTGTCCAATTCTTACACTCTTTGAAACTCAAACTTTTCACAATACCAATGAACTTAGATTTTCGTTAGCAGCCAGACACTTGGTTGAGGATTTTTAATAATGTTGTTTCCACTTTACACTGAATAATAGGTACACTTTACTATTTCCCCACACCACGCACAGAGAAAAGTCTTTTACGCAGCAAAGCAAAGCCATTTAGCTAAACAATACTGAAGAGCAGCATAAAGCATAATTTTATTTTCTCTTTACTGCCTTACTTATTTTTACAAAACAACCTTTGTGTCCCTGTCTCTGTCTGAACTGTCCTCTCCTTTCCTAAATACGATCTCTCCACATCTTGTACTCTACTGTTTACTATACTACTACTGTTACTACTATACTCATCGTCATACTTGCTTCCAAACAACTCTAAATCGTTTCTTGAAAGACTCTTTCGTCAACTTCAGTACAGTTCAAAGGGGATGACCCTGTCTCAGAATAACCCGGGTAGCTTTTAGTCTGTCCAAACGGTCAGAGTCGTCAAAGAAATGATAATGACGATGGAGGAAAGAAAGTCTTAACCATTAGTTACTTTGTCTGAGAATGAAAATGTGAAAAAATTAGATGGCAGAAACAAATTATGTGTTTTTATCTCTGTTCTGTCTTCATCTTCCATTCGTCCACAAATCTGAACCGATCGTCGTCAACAATGCGCATCCTTCGTTGGTTCGGTACTTGGTTTTGGTCTCTGGTCGGTTGCTTGCTTGGTTGATTCATTCCCATGCCTGCGATTGCCATTGCTGCCTGCCTGCAGACGAGTATCCGTCATCCGTGGTCAAGTTCTTTCCCCAGATGGCTTGGGCATCATTGGGATTCGTGTCAGCGTCTCTGATACAAAGACGCGGTTCGGGTTCACCCTCACGAGGAAAGGAGGATGGTAAGTCTCATACATATCATTTTGCTTCCGTCTTCTATGCGTCTGGAAAACAATGCGATGTGTGCGCTGGTATTGTGAGTGAACTGGTGTCTTCCAGCTCTGTCCCCATGCAAACGGTATGACACGACAGACCAAGCAGAGGCAAGTGGTGGTGGTGGAGAAAACTTTCACTCTCATTTTGTGTGTTCTTCTCTTCATTTCACTCCACTCTGTTGTTGTGTGCGAGATGAGAGTGCATGCATGCTTGGCTGCTTAATTAATTTCTCCCGTTACCCCCGGGTGCCAACCCCGATTTACCTCAAAGGCCCATTAATCACGCTGTTTACGCCGATGACATCAAATGAGTGAACATAAAGTAGAAAGTAGTTTGTAGTACCACCACCACCAAACCTAATACGTTCCACTTACTGTGTGTGTGAAGAGAGGGGAAATTCCACCACGTAAAGATATAAGTATTCCTATTCGTACTTTTTGTACCAGTCAGATAGGATCAACAACACTGGCTTGCAAAAGTGCTTTTACTCACTTAGGCACTTCAAAAACCAAAGCAGGAAGGATGGAAAGTGAAGGGAATGTGGTAATATGATATAATGTGATGCAAGCATGGCCTGGGGAAAATTACTGGTAATGTGTGTTTATTAAAATCTTGTTTCATATTTAACGAAAATCTAATTTTCTCAAAAGCACTGTTGGCCCTGCTCCTTTGCTAAACCATCCTCTATCTTAAAACCGCTTCACTTTACTTCCTTCCTGTTCAGCATCAACGGCGGTGAAACTTCTTTTTCCATAGCCTGTCATGACGTGCTTGATTAAACTTTAAATAGTACTTTTTAACAATTGTTGGAATTGATGCTGGCTATTGAAGAGAGTTCATTACGTTGTGGCTGGATACTAGATTAGATTAGTATTATTAAATATGTTGTTATGCCATTTCCCCAAGAGAAATCACCAGGAAGGGAAGAGAGAAAAGAAAGGAAAAGAGAGATGAGATAAGTAGCAGGTTCACATCGCAGAGAGTCAGTGAAAGCATATTACACCCGTCGGATAGAAGTACAGAACGTACATTTGTTGCTTGATTGATGATGAATCGTGAAAGTTGATAGACTCAATGGTAGTGTTTGCAGGGAATGTATAGAAACTTGAATCCTTGTGGATGTGGATGGTATCATATCCTGGCTCAGGGTTGTGGAAGGGGTCCTGGGATTTCTCATCTCTTCTTCTCTCTTCTACTCATCCTCACTTATCCTTATCCATTGCTTTCCTTTGGCTCAAGTATGAAGCAAGAACAGGAAGAAAGCAAATTGTGTCTATGGTAAAATAATACTTATTTGAAGACGAGACAGATTCACTCATTTAAGTACTTTACTACTACTCACAATTGAATGAGTGCGAAGGGAGAAGATGATACGATATGATGAAATAATTTCCTTCCTTCCTTTCCTCGCTCTCTCTCTCTTCTTTTGAATTCATTTGTAGTCTGCCCCAACCGCTGTTGCTTTCACCCTCCACCGCAACAACTAAAGAAGTCCCTGCATTCCAAAGTAACTCCTAAAGAATGAATCATCTTTGTAATTGGATATGATTGGGGGAGAGCGAGAGAGAGGCTGAGAAATTTGGAATTTAATTGAAAAGTGTTTCATATATCATAAGATTCGCTCACGCCCTTTTATTTTACAATCGGCAACTTAAAATGTGTACCTTATTACTACCATCCTTACGTCTCACTGGTGGTGGTGGTGGGGTTCATGGGTTGATTTAAGGTCGGTTGGATTGAAATAGGGTGACTCCACTTTTAGTAGCTACCTCCGTTTGGATGGTTCACTTTTTGTCTCTCAAAGGGAAAGCCAAGATTTCGAACTTGATGCTAATGAAAAATTATTGGAGGAGTAAATTAAGCTAATTTGAGAATCTGTGAAAATTTATGTTGCCCAACTCAACTCAACCGACTTTCTCTTACAAACAAACTCTGATTTACTACAGTCTGTGGAACTGACTTCGCTTCCTGGCATGGTGGAGGTGTAGGCTTTAGGGTTCCTAATTTTCTTGGGTCTTGTGATAGTATTGCATCATCTTGCTCCGCTAATTGTATTTAATAGTTCAGATAGAGAAATATTACAAAACTTGGTCCCATCTATTTATCCCTTAGTCCAATTTAGTAGGTGATAAGTCAGCATTTGCATTGCCGTATTTTATTTCCCCCCAAATTAAGGTAACGAATGAACTTGAGTTATGATTAGCTCCTATCTATTTTATTTATCTAATTTATCTCTGGGAAGGCATTCCTTTGCGTGGGAATAATGGGTTGTCAAGATATTTTTGAAAAACAGCCGAATTGTGATGTACTTATTTTTGGAAGCCAGTTCCAGCAACAATACCAGTGTACCATCCAAACGGTCGACGCAAACCCTAGACCAAACGTTGTCCGAGGCTTTTGCAAATTCTGAATTATTATGACATTTTATTATCAAGGTTTGATATGCTCGTAAACGGCGGGGGGTCTGTGACTCTCCAGTTCCAACGAGCTCCGTTCCATTCAACGACAAGAACGGTGTTTGTCCCTTGGAATGAAATCGTGGTCCTGGATCCAGCCGTTGTCATGTCAGCAGTTGGTTCTTCCGCATCCACCAACTCAAAATTGTCATCAATTCAAAATGACGACACGGGAAAGGAACCATGGGCTCAAGAACCCTGCTTACAACATGATCTGGATCTATTGAAACCTGTGGTCATGTCTTTATGGCTGCCAGGAATGGTTGGAGCCAGTCCACAAAACAGCCTCGTCTTTGGTGAAAGTCAGGTAAGCAAAACAAAACATAACGTGAAGAAAGCTCACGTCTTGATCAGTAAGAATAATAGCTTGGATGATAGATACCACTCTATTAAACTAATGAAGTGTAGGAGACCTGGTTATTTCGAAATAGAATCATCTTAATTAGTAAAACAGCACTTCCCAGTCTGAATCTGTTCGATTGGTTTGTAGGGTGAATGTGGAAGAAAGAGCAAGATGAAAGTGAATGTCTGACTCTTTGCTGATCCACTTTCATCATCTTACGTTATGTTGAGGGATGTATTTATGTATGTTGTGTTCTCTCTTCAGTTAACCCACTCCCTCTTTTCTTTCCTTTCTTTCTTCTTTCTTATCTCCTCTTCCTTTCACTTTACTTCAATCAATCAGACCCGTAGTGAGTGGATACTTGTGCTCAGTGTGCAAAGCAAATAGTAAATACTTCACATTTTAGTACTTCTTCACTTGACTGGGTACATTAGGTAAAGACCTAAATACTTATTTAACTGCGTGGGCTTCGTCCACATTCACTCTGTTTCATCTCATCACATTTACTCCCTTCCACGTCATTGCCTCGTTCCCTTTCTTGATGTGGATAACGATGCTACAAAACTTTCTTTTCTTACACGATGGTGGTATATGAAGGAAATGAATGGGATCGCTTAAAGAAATGACAGTGTGGATGCCACAAAAAACTAAAGTCCTTAACCGAGTCTAATAACTTATCATTTTAATAATGATATTGCAGATTCTTCAGCAAAGCATCGTCATACCAGGCTCGGACGTCCATCTGGTGTACCAAAGCTCCCAGTCGCCTGGTTACTTGGCTACCATTATGATGCAGCTTACTGGACCGACCATTCCGCCTGGCCTTGTCCTGGTTCATTTGAGGATAACGGTGGAGGGGGAACTGCACACACAAACGTTTGAAGCTGATCCCAACATCACGTATTCCTACGGATGGAGAAAGAGAAATGTGTACCAACAAAAAGTGTATGGGCTTGCAGTCGCCCGTGTGGGCATTGGATACCAATATACCGGATGTTCCAAACCTGTGTGGACGTCTCGCTCCGTTACCCTGAAAGGATTTGATGTGGACATTGCAGACGTTGGAGGGTGGAATTTGGACATTCATCATCATTACAATTTTCATGAGGGCATCCTTCAGAAAGGTGATGGAACGGAGGTTCACCTAAAAGAAAAAAGCCCAAGGATTGTGTCTACAATCATGGGTCATAAAGGACAACAGAGGTCGTTGCTATGTGAACCGTGTGAGAATCTACTCCTCTCACCCATTGACCTCGCGACTGGACCTGATGGAAGTATTTATGTGGGCGATTTTAACCTTGTGAGGAGGATAACTCCAGAGAATAAAGTTTACACCGTTCTTCAACTAAGGTAAGTGAGATTCAGCCTCAGTCATCGTCGTAACAAGTGGCAGTGGAGGAAAGTGGCATGTAATGTAACCTAAAAAAGAGAGAAACCATTGACTTGACTTGGTTTTTGACTTATTTTGAGCATTAACAACATCAACACAAGACCAACAACAACATAAAACTTGTTCTTTTCTTTCTTTCCCATGTGCAAAAGGGAAGAGGATAAAAATTCTCAAACTCACTTTCACTTCACTCACTTATTTATGGCCTCCCTCTCACTTGACTCTATTCCACTCTCCATACGAACCGTGCATGATACAACGACTCCTTCAGAGAAGGACTGACTCCTTCTTTCTAAATGCAGGAAAAGAAGCGATGTACATATTTATTCCTTTTTTACACACACATACATACCTACGCACTTTCACTTCTCCATGATTCGGCTGAATGGATGGATGGATGGGTTGTGAAGATGGGAAAAAAGTAGGCCAGACCTATCGTATAAAAACTGGTGAAAAAGGAAGAAATAAAATGGATGGATGGAAAGTGGTGCGAAGGAATTCCATTTTATAGGGCATTTTTACAACTACACACACAGACAGAACTATAGCTAGTGATGCAATGCAGAGATTTCTCTCACTGAATGAGTCAGATGAGGGTGAAAGCGGTCAGTTGATGATGATTACCGATGTCGATGATGGTTACGTCCGATGGATGATGATGGTTCTAATTTCCACATGTATATTTGCTCTTTGCAGTGCCACAAAGGTATCTCATCAGTATTACATGACAATATCCCCTGCGGATGGACACCTCTACGTCTCGGATCCAGAGAAATATCAGGTGGGTGTGGGCTCTCTTACTACTATTCGATGTCGTGTCAAGCGGGGCACTGTGAGAAAGGACGCTGATGAACCTTGTGTCTCATTAAATTCGTCACAGTTGGAAATATGTACACTTTCAGTTGACTTTTGAACAACAAGTGAAAGTATTTGGTTGCTTTTATTTACTCTGTCTCATTTCATTTTACCTCATCTCATCTCATCTTCTCATGCTCTGTTGGTTTATTTGTTGTTTGCTGCTGATTGTAGTCTCTGTTTCCCCTAACTAACTGACTCTCGGTATTTATTGTCTTGTTTTGTTTGCACAGGTCCTGAAAGTAAATTTGATGGAAGAGATTGAGGATCCTCGGGTGAACTGGGTACCTGTAGTCGGCTCAGGGTTAAAATGTTTACCTGGTGGTGACTACTCGCAAAGCTGTGGAGACGGGGGAAAGGCCAAACTAGCCAAATTAATTCACCCAAAGGGCATCGCCATCACGACCGAAGGAACAATGTACATCGCGGACGGCCCCACCATTCGAATGGTTGACGGCACACACGGACTCATTCGTACAATTGTGGGAGCAAGTGGTACAAGTGGTCTGCTCAAAGGAGGCCTCTCCTCATCCTTCACGAAAACTGCAGACTTTGAGTCCTGTCGGGTGCAAAGGGAAGATGTGAAAAAAGTTCAACTTCACTGGCCTACTAATTTGGCATTAAATCTTGTAGAGAAGAACAAGTTAATGTTCATTGATGAAGGAATGCTTTTCCAAATCACGGATGATAATCAAGTAGAGAGAGCCCTGAGGTGTTCCAGTGGTACGGGAGCTCCGTCTTCTCCCATGCTTACAAGGCCTCTCCTCGACTTGGCATTCAGCCCAAAGGGTCAACTTTATTTCGTTTCAGAAGATTCCAATCTCTACACTGTTGGACGTGATGGAGAACCAGTGCTTCTCAGAACAGACAAAGTCTTTCCCTACGGACCCAATTCAACCACCACCACCACCACCACTGCTCCTCCTGCTTCCAGTAGTTCTTCTGCTCCTGGATTTCCTAACAATAATTTAAATGCGGGTTTTATATCTGCCCTGAGTATTGGGGCTGATGGCACAATCTACATTGCTGATCAAGCCAATTTGGAAATTAAACAAGTAACCAGCTTTATCCCACTTCCGAATGCTATTGGGGATTACGAAGTCGTCTTCCCAGCAACCGGAGAGATTTACTACTTCAATCGATATGGACAACACACTTTGACGAAAGACATTAAGAGTGGGAAAACCCTGTACTCCTTCCTCTACACCAAGAACACGAGCTATGGCAAGCTCTCCAAAATCTCAGACGCAGCGGAAAATAAGGTAAACTGTACTCATTTATTTAACTTTTTATCTTTTTATCTTTATCTTTCTCTCTCGCTATGTCTGTGCCACGTATTGTGTACTGCGCGAAGGTCTTGGCTCATACAACCCTTTTTCTTGTTTTCAGATACTCTTTTTGAGAGACTATTCATCAATCGTGTCCACAATCGAGAATACGCAAGGGAAAAAGTGCAATTTGAAAATTAATCACTTAGGACGTCTCACTCATTTCCAGGAGATGGAAAACTCTGAGATTCGTCTCGAGTATTCAGAGGAAGGTTTGTTGATTTCGAGGATGACGACAACTGGCCTCAGCTCCATGTACGCCTACGACCATTTCGGTCGACTTAAACAAATGATTGGGGAAACTGGGGCAATCACGGCGTTTGAGTACGAGTTGGTCGGTGAGGCTTTGCAAGTCCTAGTGGCAGACTCGGTGAACAAGGATTTTTATCTCAAGTACACAATCCTCCGCAATGAAGAGGAAGCGGATCAAGTGGCCATCAGCAGAGTTGGGATTGGAAGTGGTGTGACTGGGGATTTTAAGAAGAGGGTAATTAGGACGGATACACGCAACATTAGTTTTTATCTCAGGACAGAAGACGGTGCTGAAATATCTGGTTTGTCATGGGCAATATATCCTCTTCTCATGGAGTCCAATCCACCAATGATACTAGAAGGCAACCTCATGCGAGGTCCATCCCAGCAGTACCTCCTCCCTGACACCAGCACCACTGCCGAGAGTTCCGTTGGAAACAAGCACGAGTGGAAGTTTGGCCTCTTGGGCGATCTGTCGAGGGGGTCAACTGAGAAAATTGTGGATAGACAAATGTGGGTGAATGACAGTCTCATCCTGTCACTAGAATTCGATCAGTCACTCTCTCGTGAAGTTATCTACAACCGCGACAGAGAACCCGTTTTCTTCATTCAGTATGACAAAACAGGGCTCCCTCTCTACTTTGTACCTTTTAACGGTGGAGGTGGTGGGAGTCGATCCTCCTCCTCTTATCATCATTCCTACCACTCATCATCATCCTCATCCTCCAACGCAAATCACCTCAACCATCGCTCATCAATCAACATAACGTACGACCGATTTAACCGAATTGAAAGCTGGAAGTGGGGACATGGCAGGGGCTTGCAAGTCACATATGGAAGGAATGGTTTTGCCACGGAACTTAAAAACTCACAGGGATCCATTGTCCGTGCCATAGAGTACAACAATGAACAGTATGGCCAACCTTCAAAAATCACTCTGCAGTCGGGTCGATCTTACACCTTCAAGTATGATGATTACGGTGGTTTGAAGAGTGTGGAAACTCCAAAGGGGCCCACGCACCAGTTCACACTTCAACACTCCATTGGGTTCTCTAAACTAGTCTATCAACCTCCCTCGTCCTCCGGCCCAGACTCTCCAAGTATTGGCAAAAACTCATTTGTCAAATACTTCAATCCCCATGACTTGCTCGAAAGTGTTTGGCTTCCATCGGATACCGGTCGGATCTTCTTTGAGTACGACTATCTCAAACGCCCCACGCAAACCCTCTATAGTGAGGGTAAAATCAGTCGCAAGTACAAATCAAAGGGGGTTACTATCACAACAAGTGAAAATAAATTCGAATCGGTGGCCCACATTTGGACTAATGGTCTTCGGAAGATTGTTCAAGATAAGCGAGAGTACGGGGCCAAGCTGGGTTTGTCAACGTCAAAGCTTGTGTACGATCACGACAGCAACTTCCGTCTAATTCAAATCAAAGGTCGCATTGGAGGCAACGTCCTTCCAGACTTCTCTATCAGTTACAGTGCCAGAACTGGGAAAAGGGAAACGTTCGGCCCATTCCGCATCTCAGTTTCCAATAGTGACAACAATAATCAAACGACCATCTACGATGGAACAGCAGTGTTCATGAGGGCAGAAGATAGTTATGGTCAACCCGTCCTCTACACTCTTACGATTCAGGACATTGAAGTGTTTCGGTTGGAATTGGGGTATTATGATACACCTCAGAAGCTCAAGACTTTCAAAATGACCACAAAGAATGCAGGTCTTCTGCCCCAAAGGAACCTTACGTATGATCTTGACACCCAGCTCATCTCCGTCGACTCTGACGAGCCTTGGAAATTTGAGTATGATGAAAATGGAAATCTAGCCTCGTTGGGCTATCGAGGAAACACCATCAAGCTTCAACATGATGACCAAGATAGAATTGTCAGATTTGGGGAGAAGCAGTACAAGTATGACATGGCTGGTCGAGTGGTGCAAAATGCAAGGGAAGAGCACTTCACGTACAACGCACTCAACCACCTGAAGAGAGCTTGGAAAAAGGGACGGTTTGATGTTGAGTATTACTACGACCACGAGAACCGGCTGGTGGCCAGAAAGGATAATCATGGGAACACAACACAATTTCTATACGGGGACGTGGAATACCCACAACTAGTCACACACATTTACAGTCCCAGAGAAAACCGACTCATCCACCTCGTTTATGACGAGAGCCAGAGACTTATCTACTTCCAGCTTAATAGAAATCAAAATCAAAGGTACTACGTTGCGAGCGACCAGAGTGGGACTCCTTTAGTCATCTTTAGTCAGCACGGACAAACCGTCAGGCAGCTGTCAAGAAGTCCCTATGGACACATTATATATGACTCTGACCCTTACTTCTACATGCCCATTGACTACCGTGGTGGAATTTATGACCAGGTTGGTGTACCATCTGCCCCGTGCTTTCTCCTGTCACAGCCTATGATACATTAATTGTTTCACTTTTCCATTTTCAGGTGACCTCTCTCGTCCATATGAAAGACGGAAGGGTGTACGACCCTCTGATTGGACAGCACCTCACCCCGGACTGGGAAAACACGATGGACAAATTGAAAAGTCCGGAGACCCTCCATCCATACAGGCTCAGTAACAACGATCCCATCAATTTACACGTCTCAATGCCTGGATTTGGTAAGTTCGTTAGGCCAAATTCTATCTCGTCTTACTTCTCCCCACAAATAAGGAAGGCATCTGATTCATTGTTCCAACAAAGTCGCACGTTTTTTTTCGTAGAAGCCACAATCAGATTACGAGTACTGCAGTACGCTTATGTAATTACGACAAATGAGACTATTGCAGTCACTCAGCTCAAGTCAATTTTTTGTGCCATTCGCGTACGCTCAGTCATTCACCCTTTCTTTCATTTCATTTCATTGCAGATCAGCAAAGTTGGCTTTCACACTTGGGCTACGACTTGGAGTCATTAGCTCCCCAAATGTTCCCAAGAAGGCTGGGGGTAATAAATCAGCCCAATCTCCATCCACATTCGCAACTCTGCCAAGGTCTGGCACATGGGTCTGTAGTGGAAGGAGTAGTTTCAGGACTGGAGAATCGTGTTCTGGAAAAGTCATTTGATACGTCGAAAAATTTAGGAACTATTCCAAAGAGTGTCGTTACAAAATCTACACTTGTCCCTGATCCTGCTTCCGTAATAGCACAAATTGACCCGCCTTTAGGGAAAAATATGCTATTGAGCCGAACACCAGACGGCAAGGCTATGATCTCTTGTCCTTTCTGTTCATCTAATAGAATTTATAGAGACGTTTTCACCATGATCTTGAACGGAAGCGAGTTTCTCAAATACGTGTCCCATTCCCCAACACAAGACACTTTCCACTTTGCCAAAACAGAGCTGTGGAAGGCATCCGATGATTTGGCTGAACTCAAACGGATCGGAGGACAAGTTAATGTGACGGTCCATGATCAATCGGCCGAGAGCCAGATGATTCATGTTAAAATTGCAATGTCAGGAGCTGTTATTTCCGTCAAATATGGGCTAACTGGGCAGAGGGAGGAGCAGAAGCTAATTCATCATGCCAAAGGAGTTGCGGGGAGGAAGGCATGGTCTAACGTGAAGGACCTCATCAATGTTGGGTACCCACTGCAAGAATTCACGCCCTCGGAAAAGGAGGAAATCCTCAAGAGTGGTCATCTCCCCACGTCAACCCATCACCACGAATTTAATCACGACCCCGAAGAACATCCTTTGTTTGCCGATGATCCATTGAACGTCAGAATTGTTAAAAAGTCAAAGACTCCAAGAAGTCGAAGTAACTAAAACTAAAGGACAAAACTGAGGCAACATGAGACAGATAAAACTCAAACCACAACAGACAAGACAAATGGAGTTTTTTGCTATTCAAGTTTTTAGTGTGGTTTGCTCCATTTCCCTATGAAGGACCAATCATTTCCCAATTTTTGAATTGTGGAATAACCCAAAAACTAAGCCTTTATTTTTTGATAATCTATGGAGTAGCTTTTAAAAATGTTAGATGAGAGGAATTATTGCAACACATATATATATGAACAACCTGTATCCTGACATTTGTGTCAACCCCCTTTTGAGCATCATAATGCAATGCGAAGGAACTACGAACATTCACTTCAATGTCTTTGCCCTTCTATAATATCCATTATTGTTAGCATGGACAAATCCATTCAATTTAAAGAGACAAAAGCCTAGTCGCCGTAGTCATTTTAGGTAATATAGATATATTCACAAAATTCTGAACATAGCTTGCCAAAAAAGTATGTGTCAGTGGCAATCGAGTCAGTCTTATTGAGATGTAATTAATCACAATGTATAATTATGAAGTGCTACCTAGCTGTAAGAAACGGTTTATCTGTGTATAGCTGTTGTAGTGTTACAAATATCACATTTTATCCCTTATCGTCACAAGGCATCCATCTTATATAATACCTAATTATTACTTGTATTATCAGCACGTTGTATATCTCAAGAGTGTATTCTTAAGGGAACGCCAAACTATTGTACTGCACAAAAGCTGTACTTTGACTGCCTGCAAGTATCTATAGACTAAATTTGTCACCTTTCACCTCTTTTGTATTGATATACTCTACAGGTGCAAAAAAGGTGGAGGTCGACAAGGAAAATTGCCAAAAACTTGCTATCGTATGTTCATAATTAATTATATAGCTGAGATGAGACCAGTAGTGTATTTTTAAAGAGAGCACTGTTGTATGTGTCATTTAACTAACTCGCTGTTGCAACTACATAGATACACTGTGACGCCATGGTTCTAAACTATACAATCAATGATGCTTAAGTCATTTTTGACTACTTACAATTAATTATAGTTTTAGTTCTGTAACAATGTGTAGCTTTCTTCTGTACTATGCTCACTTTCATGGCATTTCAGACTGTCCCATGCCCACCCCCGAATCTCAGGAAGAGAGAGAAGAAAATCCCATATGGAGAAACCACTCCCATTTCCCATGCTTGGAAAGGATAACTATTTTACAGTGATATATCCCTACATGACAAACTACTGTATTTCGGTAGTTGTCATCCTACTGAAGGTTTTGATAAATATTTGAGATTAAAGAACATATTTAGTCCCCTTCTGCTCGAATATCTAAAACTATTTTGCACCTGTTGTATTGGAACATAGCAAACCCCATTGTTGTTGAGTGAACATCAGTATGACCTTAATGTCAATATTTTTAAAATTGTAGACTATTGTAAATAACGCATATAATTGTAAGTTTATGTACAGTGGATGTTGTTTATGTCTAGTGATGTATTTAACGGTTTAGGAATTTTAATTGAGTCATTACTATTATGAAAGTACTGTTAGTGTAAATGCCTCCCTTTTCTATAGCTGCAAGATGCGTAATGGCTGACAGACAAGCGTTTTTTAGTAATCACTCTTTTCTATTGTTCTTCTGAAGTGTATCGAGTCATTTTTATATACCGTTTTATTACTTCCTACCAATGGTTAAGTATCTTCAGGATTTGAAAATAAAATATGCGAGTCAGATTAATTGGTAGACTAAAACCGCAATCTACGACCCAAACAAATTTACTATTGTACATAATAATTAAACAGACACATTGTAAGAGACGAGGTCAAGTCGATCGGTGTAGGAAAATGTACGATTTTTCATATTCAAAGTCATCGTGAAGTAAAGCTAAAATAGGACAATTGCCTTTACTAGCTATATAGCGAAGCTAAAGTAATGTTTGTCCAAAAAGAAAGAGGCAATCTAAGATGATTGAAACTGAATTTTGCCGACGATGGGAATATCAGGATGTTTCCGGAAATTGATGATGATAAGCGAATAATTATCGTTGTAATAGTGTAACCCATGAAATGATAGTCACTATTAATTACATTGAACTAAGCAGTGTTTGGTTTGTATTAATTTATACAGCACATCGATACAGATAAGAGGATGATAATTATTATTGTTGATGATATTCTTTGAACAAAAGTACTACTCTACGCAATTATATTGACTCTACTAATTGTGAATCAAATAATTAAGCATATGTGAAATTAATCAATGTCTGCAAATAAATATATAAGAAACAAGTATAAAGAATGACCGAGATTAAGGAACAATACCATATTTTTCTTTTTTCTTTTTCCATGCTTGAAAGTGTTCACTAAATCTCTGAATATTTCGCCGACAGTGACGCCTTGAGCTCCTCATTCACTGTTGACATAGCCCTTGCGTAGATTTCTGACACTCGGCTACAATATCCAAGCTCCTTTTCCAACTCCATATACTTTAGCCAGACGTCTTAAAAAAAGTAAAAAACAAATGTGGCACAAACGCAACATCACTTTTGGTTTTACTTCTTACCGATCTCATCCTTTCCGTGCAACAGACAGGCCCTTTCCATGAAGTCACGAAAACGTTGGCACTTCTCATCTTCGGTACCCTCCAAGCCATTAAAATGCCGGTTTTCTATTCTTGCCATTGCCAGAAGGACCAAACTATCGTCTTTGCAGCGGAGCTTGGAATAAACATCTCTCGTAGTTTCAACCTCGTCTAAAAAAATAAAAGGAGTTTGGCATTGAATATTATTGGATTGTTGATTGATTTTTACCGAAAGCGTAAAGAAATTCAAGGTAGTCCGCAGCGCTAGAAGGACTGGTGTTCAAGTGCTCGACCATTTCCGAGTTTTTAAACATTTTCCGCATTTCTGGTTTTCCCACGGACGAAAATAAAGTAATACGGAACAGAGTTTCATCGAAAGTCTCGTCGGGTTTCTTGGTTGAAGACGAAGACGAAGCAGTGACAATGGCGCTTCTTAATCTGCCCAATACCCTTTCAAACTCCCTGTTCTGCTCCCTTCTTTTCTTGGGAGCGTGTCGTCGGCCTTGTTCGTTTATGGTGTTCATCTGTTGAAGCACCATCTGTTCGTTAAGGAAGAGATCGTCCGGGTACATTTCCAGCCCTGCTTTGAGGACTCTCTCACGTTCTTCGTGCAAGAAGATTTCAAGCTCTTCATCGTCGTCGTCGTCCACCTCATTGCCCGATGGAATCCCGGTGGCTCCGATGGCACAACACATTCCGATCTAAAAAGTTGTAACAATAAGGTATAAACTATCTGCCAAAGAATACATCGCTATTGCCAATCTTCATGTCATACCCAATTCTTGAAACAGAGTTCGGACAATTTTTCCTCCTTCAAGCCCAATTCCAG
>JAQIWU010000942.1:0-20166 GCA_034696445.1 Isotomiella minor | reverse complement strand
GCATATTGAGACACTATAACTAACTAATTTTTTAACCACGTTAAGTACAGTACATATATTATTCCATGCTAAAAATGATTGCAAAAACGTAGCCACAGGCTGCTTGCACTTGCTTATTTTTTTTGTTTGTAAAAACTTTCTCCACTCTCAAAAAAAGAATGCCACCTTTTATCATTTTTTTTTACTTTACGAGTGCGTGTGTTGTTGTTGCGGGTGCAGTTCCACACAAAGCACTATGAATCTGAATCAAAATCGTCTGCAAAGTTAACTTTTTTTTATAGCTAATTATTACACGAAAACACACATTTTTTTGCTTTGTACTTGACTTACATATCCAATGTCCCTTGCTTTCTTTTTTGAAGAAGAATGGCTTTCTTTTTCCCTTCACAGATATCACATAAAGACTCTTGCAGCAGCAACAAAGAAACTTTCACTTTTTGTTTTTGCATGAACTTAGGTCAAAAGCAAATAAATGAAATGAACGAAAAAAGAAGCGCTTTTACAGTTGTGTGTGTGTGTGTGTGGAGTGACAGAAACTTCACAGGATTGATTTTATTGTTATTATTATTACTATTACTATTATCAATAATTGTAATTTTTTGAAATACGATTTTAGTTAATTAAAAATAAGGATAATAATGCAACGCGGCGAGCTAGCAGCTATAGCTTTTAGCAGCACACAGCTCAGCAGAATTATAATTAAACGAATGAATGGCTATACCTTTTTTTCTCTTTAAACCTATAAACCTTCTTCACACTTTCAAAATCAAATCAAATCATCTAAAGTATAAGCTTTTTTACAATTGAATTGAACTCTCATCACAATAATTTCTCATCAAATTTTAGCCAGAGGTTCTTTAACTAAACTAAAAAAACATCAAAGATACTTAATTATGATGATTGAGTTGAGTATGTGACATTGATGATGATGATGATGAGGTGACTCGAATGATTCGAAAAAACAGTGTAAATAATAATAATACGATTAGTAATCATACATTAATTATTATTATGGTGTGGGGGTGTGTGTATGTGACGACAATAAAAATCCTCAAATAATATACCTAATACATTACATTCATTCTTCCTTTTCTCACAAAAAAAAAACAAATACATTTTTTTACAATGCAATATGCGTGACTCTCAAACTGTTACAAAACTATAATTCCTCTCTCTCATCTCATCTCTTCCATCCATCATTCTTAACGTTTAACATTCTTCTTCTTCTTCTTCTTCATTCTTGATTTTTAATTTTTAGTACTTTCTCCAGAGAGTTTTGCTTTCTCTCTCGATGTTTGTAGTTGTTGTTGTTGTTGGTGTTCATTTCTCTTCTTCATTTACTCCTTTGATTTTGTTGTTGATCCATAATGTAAGACTGTTCTGTTCTTCTTGTTCTTGTAAAAGGGTGTTAATTGTTATTACTATTGTTTGACGATTTTGATTTTGACGATGAAAAAGACGAAAAGATTTTGCTTTTTTTCATAATAATTTTAAGTAACTGATGTATAGATGACGATGTTGATGATTTTCTTTTTTCTTTTGTTGTGTATGGACAGGAGGAGTGGTATTTTTACTGAGCTTTTTCCTTCTTCAAGAAAGGAACTGCCGCCGTCACCCTAAAATGAAGAACAAGACATCATTTTAAAACCTCTGTGACTCATACAAAAAGTGTGGACGTGTCATACTTTGCGTTAATCTCGGAGATTTTTCCCCAAACCAGATCGATGTATTGATCAATGACGGTCTTGTTGGTCTCGTACACTTTTGGCAGTGAAAACAGGGCGATGGCTCCTACACACAGACAATAAAAACACGACAATTGTCAATCAAATCACACTTTACTTTGCACTATGTATGACATACCCAAAATTATCAAGGTGAGACCATTGAACCATCCTCCGATGTACGTCAAGAAGTACAAAAAAATCCCAAACTTGAACGAGTCCACAAAATCATCCACCAAAAAGAGTCGTCGAAGTTTCAAGAGACCAGTGTTCGCATAGTTGAGAATAGCATTGCTCAATTCCGTGGCTTTGTCTGAGGAGAACGTGATGTCCAGGTCCAGGAATTCCCTATGAACCAAAGACATCAATAAATAAAAGCCTTAAGGAGACATTAATTAGTTCTCTTACTTGAAGGGATGCCCCTCATTGGTTTTCTGAATAGCTTGAAGCACGGCTTTGTACACTCTGAAGGCGAAGGTGCCTGAAAGAACGGCGAGGGACGTGTAAGCCACGACACTGATAAGTGACAAGCAGCTCAAGGCGATCAGCACGACGAGGACGGCGCCGAACACGGCACCCGACTTCTTGGGGTCCCTCCAGTACACGAGCTCACTCACTGCAAGGAAAAGAGACACATTTAGTTAAGACATCTCACAAAATCCACACACCCCCAGACATATGTCATATGTGACTGCATACCGGGGCCATCGTCAAACACGGCAGCCTCTGAGGCGTCCCCCCCACTGGAATTGACTCTATTCTTCCGACCCATATGGAGACCTCACACACTTGTCTCTCAGACTTATCAATCTCTTTGACCCTAGCTGACCTTCTACCCACACGACACTCTCTCTTTTCTTCAACAGATGGTCAGTTTAAAAAAGTGACACACCGACCAGACTTGACTCTCTCTTCTCTTCAACTAAAAGACTACCAATAATTTTGCCTCAATATTTTTGTAGCTTGACTGACTGAAGAAAGCAGACTCAACAATTTTTTAAAAAACTTTGATACACACACAAAAAAAAGTGTCTATCTGTCTGTTTCCCAGAGCAACCCTATGCATCTAACAGTAATAACTTGTCTTCAGCCAAATCCGCCACAGCCTGTTCATGAAAAGAAGAACTTGAACTGCATAGAGTGCGTATCATCACATCGCATAATCCTCTCTCAATCCAAATCTATTTCACTTTACTCATGCCTCTCTGCAAGCTTTAGCTTTGTACAGTTTCAAATTCATGTAACGTAACATTACGCCATGCCATGGTATAAAATAAAGCCCACCTTTTGCCATTGCCATTGCCATTTCATACTACCTTTGTAAATTATTACGCCACACAACACAACGCTACAACTCAGCTCATCATCATCATCATACTACATTTCATATGGCATATGGCAGAGATCCACTTTGTTGAGGAGCAGGTTTATTATAAGGCTAAAAAGCTAGTTTTATAAAGTAAGTAGGTATCTACCTCTCTAGATTATTATAGACTTGGTCAGGTAGGTGAGGTTTAAACTTTCTGTGTGCGCTTTTTTTTACTCTTCTACAGTAATTTGCAATCAAATCAAAAAACCCCCAACGTAACAATATTTCTCTTGCTAACTCCTCTAAAGAGGGACATGGTTGACTTCCTCCTCTAGGTTTTGTTATGGTTTGAAAAGAGGAGGAATCATCAACACAAAACATTTGTTTTTTTGGTCATTGTTTCTATCCAGGTAAAAAGATGAGTCATCTCATACCAATTTATTTGTGCGCATGAAACAAAACAAAAACAATTTCCTGATTTTGCGTTGCCAAAAAATCCAAGGTATGAAACTTTCCGTCAATCCTCCACACCTAAAAATCTAACTTAATAAAGACATGCATAAATAATAATAATGCAAAAATGCTTCATCATTAAAAAACCTAAGAATGCATTTTTAAAGTCTATAGAGAAAGAGACTCTTCTTCTTCTCGAGATACGAATCTAAAAATGTCCCTAAAATCTAGAGTTTGTACAAGAAGAGAACTATTTTGAGACCCAAGCAAAAAGCTTTTGTCCTCTCCTCCTTACCATTCTACCACCTAAGTCATATATAACAATCCATATGCCACCATGAATTTGATCCGAGAAATCCAAAGTGCATAGGAATACATAAAAAAAAAGCTGCATCAGCTTCTCAGTTACACAGCAGCATAAGCACTCATCTTTAGTCTTTTTGGCATATCACTCCTCACGGATAAATGAATGCTGTGTAGTGGAAAGCATGGATTATTTTTACATCATAGGAAAACTACAGACTAAACTGCACTGTTTTGTGCACACTCGCTAAATGCATGCCTTTTTTCAAACCTCAGAGAGATGTCATTTTGGCAAAGTATAGCTATACATTTCTTCTCACATCTTCATCATTAAACTCAAACTCTCAAACCGGCTAATTTTTTCTTCTTCGTCCCTATTTTTGAATATGAAATGTGTGGAAGTTCACAAGGAACACGTTGCCATTTCATCATCACCACGTCACGTCACTTTAAAACTTTACTTCATTTCATGGCATGGTTTTTATTTTACCCTGAATTTGAATTTCCATACACTTTCAATTTTTATGACCTCTCATTCCATTCAATGATGATGTCCTTGAATCATCATAATTATGTGAACCTGCAACGAAAGCTAAAAAATAAATGAGTATGCACCATCATCACCATTAGGAATTATGGATGGATTATCTAACTAACCCACATAGATAAGATCGACTCTTATCAACTTTTAGACAAGAAAAAAAAAGAGTATAATATAAAAATATGTATGTCTTACTGCACTCCTTATTGAAGCATCCGCATCCACCCATTCTGATGATGAAGTTTTGATGGTAAATTACTTTAAAAACTTAGTATTATATGATGGAGATCCAAACCTCTGGAACCACCCAACAACTTTATTGATTGATTGATTAATAATTAATGAGCCAACAATGGAATGCACATTACATAGTGAATAGAAGAACTTTATATCTTAATTTCAAAAAAGTTCTCGATCTGTCTCACAACCAAACCTTCTTGTCCCCTGGCCCAACCAAAAAGGAAAGACTAAACTCTTTAAGAAAACTATGTTCGTTCCTCCTTGAGAATTCTTAACACTTTCAAAACCCGATTCGGATTTTAAAAACTTTGAACTTTTCTCGGGTACTACTGTCTACACACCCTGCCAGAATATATAGAGTTTCTAAATGAAAGAAAGTATGTATATTTTTTATTTGCCAAAACTCTTGTATGGTTCATGAGATTTCACTTCACTTTGTTGCTTGTGTGGGGAAAGGAGCCAAAGACTTGAGCAAAAAAGTTAAGTTATATAAAAAGTTTGATGGAAAGGAACAAGAACAATCCCTCTTTTCTTAATGAACCGAAGACAAGTAGTGACCTTTTTGAACAGTTTAATTTGTTATATAAAATTGAAAGACGTATAGTTGTATACTGATATTTATGATTTGTTTGTTAGTTTATTTGTTATCTACCAGGAAGGATGGATGTAATGTACTGTGTGTTGTTATTTTATGTTAAAGAAAGAAAGTGTCCTTCGCCTTCAGTAGTCAGGCTCAGAAGAACAACGCAGTAAAAGCAACTCCTCTCTCACTCACGCACATACCTAAGTAAGTAAGAATGGTCTAATGCAGGCAAGCAAGCGTACTTTCCCTGCCCTAAAAAAAGAGAGAGACTAGTCACTTTACTTTCTCCCCTTTCACTCTCCAAACACAAACTTGGGTAACTTCCTTACGAACGAACCATCCCGAATCGGGGGGCTACAAAAAATCGATACCCAAGAAGAAGACGCCGAATCAATAGGTACCACCACTCTCTCTTTTTCTCAGTTGACAACACAAAAACACGACATCACCTCAGGTAAAAGGGAAAGTGAAAGCGTCATTATTTTCTGTTTTATGCTTCACTTTTGACTTGACTTTTAATCACAACAACACAAAGCTTTTAATGACGACGGGAAGGAAGTGAAGAAAGTCAAGTCAAGTCAAGTCATAAAATGTTATATGCTTCTAAAACCATATACGCCAAACTTCTAGCTTTTTCTCATTATGATAAGGAAAGGTCATTCATATTCATTTAGCCTTGCCTCCTTAAATGATAATGTCGCCACCATCCACATAAGAAAAACCTACAACAAAAGTATGGCCTCTCTCTCTCTCTACCAACTCCTGCCTGATGCGTAGATCCATGCACAGAAGCTTTCACTTTCTTTCTCTATACTTTCACACCACCACCGTCCCAAGAGAGAAAGCCTAAACCTAATGCATACACGTGCCACAACCTGTGTGGCACACACGATACTGTCTCTCTCCCCTCTCCCGCCCAATGACAATGACAACAAATGGATATGATCTTATCATCGGACTTACCTTTAGGATGCAATTTCTCAGGGTCGAACCAGGCTCCTGCAAAAGAAAGGAATCAACATTAGATTTAGAGATCTACAAAATCATCATCCTTATATTTACTTGGACAGAGGAAACTGGCAAAACTAGGTCTGCCCCCACTTCCACTCCCACTGCCACAAAACCCCTTATTATTAGTAGTAGATGTGGACTCCATGCTCATGAGATCCCCTGCTCCTAAATCACTGTAAGGACTGTTAGACCCGTTTGTACTCTTTGTGTCAAAGTCTTGCATTCTACAATTCTTCCCTTCACAAACTTAACTTTTAACTTAGGTAGTTCTTTTTTGATAAGTAAGTACCCTGCCTGCCACAAACTCCTTCAGAATCAGACTAGTAGTTGGAAAATGTTAGTTATAGTTTTAAGTTGGTTGAGTAATAATCCTTTAGGTTCACACCGTTTTTCCCAGAGTGTATAGCTTTTACAATAGAGATTCCCACACAATCGTTAAATAAATATAGTCGAGTCTTTCGTAATACTTGATACTTATGACTTCCAGAAGAGAGATTCACAAAACTGTTTTATATATATACGTCAGTCTAAAACAAAGGCTAAAGTCCAACTCTATCTCCAGTTCAAACTTCTCTTCTGATTCTGCCCAACGACAACAACAACGTGAATAAATAAATGACTAAAAAAAATGATGCACTACCACAGCTTCACAATTCAATTCACACACAGTCAAAAAGTTAGATACTTCACTTCTCTATGAACTCTCTGTAATAACGCTACATACATACAACTCTCGACCTTTACAACAAACAACCCGTTTTTGACAATGCAAGTCCCACAAAAACTTGAATTTTTGTGTGCTAATTCACTTTTATCAAAATTTGTGAGAGACGTCGTAGTAAAATTTAAGGAACTCTGTTTTGTGAACCAAAAGCATGGATTTTGGGTAGAAGAAGAGAAAGAAAGAGACTCCCTCCAATTTACAGTTGGAAACATGCCTATATTCTATATCTAGGCCAAGAAATGTAGAAGAAGAGGGGTCCCTACTATACACAACATCATAACAAAGAACGACCGCATGCGCGTCTAACAAAAGTCTTCTGCATGGAGATGGAGAGAGAGAAAAAGGTAGTAAACAACTTTCCTTTGTTGAGGAGGAAAGCATCATGCTTTTCTATAAAACTACAAAACCCTCCTGCCAATGAACGCTTGATTAGAAATTTGCGTGACACAAATCACGCATAATAATCATAATTCTAATGTCTTTTGACTGCCCCAAAAAGGGATCAAACCAAACTAACTTAGAGAAAGAGAGAGGCCTTTTTGTACTTACGTGGATTGAATGTGTTCAAAATCCGAATGGTATCCTCACTGATGGCTTCCCCACCATTCCGTCCTCCTCCTCCTCCAGAAGAAGAAGACGTTGACCCAGAGCGAGATGCTTGTCTTGGAGGTGGTGGGGGTGGAGCCTCTGCCCTCGTCGGGACGACTGGAGCTGGTGGTTGTGGTGGTGGGGCTGACATCTTCGGCTTTTCCATAATGTTGATGATCTCTTGTTCCTCCACGAGTGGCTTTTGAGTCGCAGTCCATGTGGAGGGAGGGGCGAACTCCTCCTTCTTCTGTGGTGGTGATGGATTCGTGTCAAATTCAAATAGAGCGGCCTTCTTTTTCTGAAGTCCCTTCATCATCTCCTCCTCCTTCTCTTCGTCAAAGACGCGCTGGGAGTATTGGGAGTAGGATTTGACCGGCTCGATAATTTCATCTGGAAAAAAGTATAAAATGAAATTAGCAAGCTTCTTTGCAAATTCCCGAAAGTGGACATAGGACATACCTGCACGAGGAGGCCCCACAGGTTCGTAGGGTGGAATGGAAGCAACAGGTTTGGACTCTGACGACAGCGCCGCTGAAGAGGAATGATCATCCTCATCATTCGCATGCATGAGACTTGAGGGTGGTTGTTGAGAGAAGAGGGTGGACTCGAGCATTTCTTGAGAGATGTTGTCCCCACCTTCAGGGAGCTCCTCCACGTCCATGAGAGACTCATCCAGTACCATTTCAATCTCCTTCTCCTGAGGGGACTCCTTGAGGACTTCCAGAGAGTCGGACAACTTGTGAGAGAAGGGACGAGAGAGGGAGTCGTCCTCGAACTCGTCTTCAATCTTGTCATCGTAGGAGGCGTGGAAAGATCGGTCCTCCTTCTTAGTAGTGAAAAGGCTGTCGTCCGCATGTTTCGGGATCGGAGGGGGGAGTGGTGACGACCCTCCTCGGTCTTCGTGTTGAGGAGGAACCATTTGATCATTACCTCCTCCCACCGGCATGGTTTCTCGTCGTTCGTAGGTCCCTCCACCAAGAAGGTCTTCCGTCACACCGAAGCAGGGTTCCTTCGGAAGCTTTGGAGACCCTGATGATGAATTCTTACTCTGCTGGTCCACATCCCTGTTGTGAATATGTTCAAATCCCATGTCCGTCGGAGACTCGGACTTCCCTCCTCCTCCAAACTCCTTTGCGGCGGACAAGAGTTCCTCTTGAATCCTTGCCTCGTCACTTCGGAAGTCACCAATCAAGTCAAAGTCCGCAGGGGCTCCTCCTCCTCCAAAGATGTTCGTGGTCACCGTTGTGGTTTCCATTGAGGACATGATGACAGGGGGGTTGGGACTCGAGTCATTGGAACTCCTCTCCTCCGATGTGACCACCATGCCCAACGTCGTTGATGAGGAAATGGTCACTGGATGAGCAGGGGTGGACTCTTCCAAGAAGGATGACAGCTCCGACGCCTTCTGGTCAAACTCCCTCAACAATTCTTCTTCAAAAGGACTGTCCATCATCGTTGACGACTCCCCTCCTCCAAGATGACCACCACCACCACCACCACCCGGCATCCCTTCCGTCGTCGTCGTCTTCTTCTTATCATCACTGACGTCCATCTTCTTTGGGCTAAGGTCGCCGCCGAAATCCATATCTCTCTCTCTCTCGACCTTCTTTTCTTATCTTCTTAACCTTAGATTTGTTCCGCTAATTGAGATTCTCTTTCTGAAAATGACAGACAATAACAAAAGACAATTTAGTACAAGACTCTCGATTCTTTCTTTGGCACGTCTGTCTGTCTGACTGTTGGTCAGTCAGTCAAGGGGGACCTTTGGTTTGGTGTTAATTAATTGGTCACCCAGAGAACAACAATTAAGTCTGCTTTTTTAATGACTTTTTTGACTGCAACTGACTAAACTAACCTTTGAAAGTTTAGAGAGAGAATATGAATGAATGCAAATGAATGAAAAGAAGAACAGAAGATGAGAGGATTAACTAACGACGATCGGCTTAAAAAATTTCGTTTTGGTTTTTACCTTGTTTGCCACGTAAAGAAGCTATGATAGTCCACACTGACTGACTGCACTTAGCACTTGACTCTGCTGTTATTTTAGAAATTGGAAAAGAATGTACAAAAAAAAACTTTATGCAAAAAGACTGCTGTAAAATTCAATTCTCTGTTGTGAGAGTCTGATTTGCCTTTGCCTTTACTTCATGGACACGCTAGACTGATGACTGACTGAACGAACGAAACGAAAGCCACGATATACGATTTTCTCAAAAAAAAAAAAGGAAGGAAGGAAAGGAAAGGAACGAATGCTGCTAAAGCTAAAACAACGTGTGGTATGCAGCAAGCAGCGTCTCGTCATCATATCATCCATGTGCAATGCATCGTCATCTTTCAACTCAACACACGTATTTCTGTGATGCACTTATTTGTCTAATAATTCAACAAAAGCTCATGGATTTTTGCTAAACTTTACTTTGCTTCTCTTTTGCATTTTTGTTTCAGGTTTGACCGATGATGATAGGCAAATTAATCTTATCAATTAAGACACCCTACATTGTTTACCATAAAATAGCAAAGCACTTATGAATTGCTCGAAAGTTTTAGCTTTAGCTTTTGCACAGCAAAGTTTTTTGCAGAGAAGGAAAGATATGAGTCACCTTTTATAATCCATTTCATACCTACCAAATGCGAATCTATGCAGAAACAAACAAACATAGGGAAGTAAAGACCATGCAAAAGTGTTTAGTGTGGAGGTGGTGGGGGAAGGGGATACACCTATTTTCGGATTAGACATTGCTTCGACTGTATGTATCTAATCTACCCAATAACTAACTTTTTTTTTGCTCAAGAAATAATAAAAAGGTAGCTGTACAGACTTGTATTGTTGTTCTTCTTTTAGTGGATGCGAATTTTCAATTCACATTCCTTCCTCCAATTCCAATCCTTTTCTGTTCTGTCTCTCCCCCGCAAAAATAAAACCTCAAGCCACCACTTTTAGCTTAGAAGACGAAGCTTTTTTGACTTTGTTGTGAATCATGGGGAAAATCTATTATCAATTTGCCTATGGCTAAACCTTGCTTTTTCTCTCTGTAATTTCGAACCCAAATGTCTAAAAAAATGATGACGAGGATGAGGCCTGTTGAGAAAAAGAGGAATGAGAAATTTTTACATCAATCAAAACGGAGAGAGTAAAACAGTAGCGTTCAATCTAACTCTAAACTTTGCAAGATGTTTGGTGGTCTTTCATTTTTGACCTGGTTTTAACTTTGAAGCAGACATAGTCTATAATTCATTTTCATTTGTAAAACATCCTTCAGAGAGATAAGTTAAAAGTCTTTAGGAAATAAATAAACTTTTTCCTTGCAGACCATCATAAAAAGTTGTAAAAAAACTTTTAACTTTTACAACACATTTGGGTGGATTTGTGGCTTTTTTTTTGGTTTAAAGTGAATGAATGAATGGCGTTTTATTTGCTTGGTTTGCAAAAAATAAATTAGTATGATTAATTCTTTAACTATTCTTCTTCTTCTTGTTCTTTTCTATTAATAGACACACTCTTCTTTTAACCGGCCAATAATGAATCATCAAACAAAATGAAAAATGTCCGTGTGTCAATTTAAGACATGCATTGCTGTTAAATGTCACACATCCCTCTGGTGTAGTAGTAAAGTACCTACGACTTTCACCACTGCATTGTGTGAAGTGATGATGATGATGATTTCAAGGGCTTCTTCTTTCCTTTCCTATAATTTTCTACTTGACTTTGTTGCAGTTTTTCTTTTGGGTACTTAGGCACCTTTCTCCGCAATCGATCCCTTCACTTCTCTCATCCTCCAAAAAAGATCCTAGTCACTAGATAGTCTAGTCTAGTAGTCAAACTATGGAGAAAGCATAGTAGAACCCCGGTTTGAACATTAAACAGTAGTGTATGAGTCAAGTCTAGAGTCTAACTTCTATACTTTCCCTTTGTGATTTGATTGGATGTGGATATATCGTAACTTACATGTTGCAGAGTAGTAGAAGTAGGCAATTGTTGCACCATAAGCTCACATAAAAAATTGAGAGAAAGCAGCAGCAGCGATATCGATCACTTTATCTACTACTTATAATTGCACCAACGAAAGCGATGATGATACTAATAATAAATGCACCTTGTGATAGAAATGACGAACTTAATAGAGTTAGTGTATAAAAGCACTTTTAAAAAAGAGACACTTTTTTTCTTTTAGGGAAAAGTGATGATGAGATGAAGGATTTTGGACGAATGAATGAAAGTAGAGAGAAAGTGTAGAAAGAGATAAATAGAGGATGTCTGCTTACTTTCTTTCTTCCTTCGTCTCGTCTCGTCTCGTGATGATGATGGTGATGTGGCGAAGGTAGGTAGAATTTTAAGAGTTGAGAGAGATGCTTTTTGTAGGAATTGAGATTCCTTTTTCCTTTCACTGCTTTTTCGGTTCTACTTACTTACTACCCTTCGACACATGCACATGCGAGGAACGAACGAAGGAGAGAAGAGAGAAAGGAAGAAGGGGTCGGATTATTATGACTTTTGTAGGATTCGGTTTATACGGGAGCTCCAGAGGGTGGTACTACACAAAACTTTACTGCACAACTGCATGAGTCACAGGGTAGAGAACACAAAGACCGACTGAGTCTCATGTTGTGATGATTGCATGACTAAAATGCATGCACTTTTCACTTCCTTCCTTCCTTCCTTCCTTCCATACCTTTTAATGTAACCTAATCAGATACCTGCAGAGAGTAGCGTATGGAGGACTCGTCAATTAGAACGTGTATCCGGCAGTACTAAGAGGTTCTCCATTATGCGCCAAAAAAATGTCCACTACTAAACTAAACCACTGCCTCCATCTCAAACGCACTAAACAAATTCCCATTCATCTCGTCTGCATCCGCATCCTCAAGGGTGTTGGTCTGCTGAGGAGGGACGTTGTCTCCAGAAGATCCTGACCCCTCTGGAACCTTTCTTCTTCTGGGACAGCAGGGGAAGCAGTTCATGCGGTAGAAAAGTATGATGAATCCCACCTAAAAAAAGTTAAAAGTTAGCTACTAAACACTTTAATCTATAGCTTTATAAAGCTTACTGAGAGAACCAAGACCATGCAAGAGACCCAAGCCAGGAGGAAGACGAGGTTTGGGGATATCTTGTCTGCAAAAGTTTGTGGATTGTAGAATGTCCAGTAGACCAAGTCATTTGCTGTCTCTGCATCCACTTCCGCCGTCCTCTTCTCTACCATCTTCTCCTTATCTCCACTTGAATAACCGACATCCTTTTAACCAAGTTAAAGATAAGACCCAGACCCAGACCCACAGACAGGCTGAATTGAATTAAGTTATAAGCTGCTAATGTCTGCTTAATTAAGGCTTATGTAAATAAACGACAAGGCCATAATAGATAGATATGCAAATTTAGTCAAGTGTTTGCATATGCATGTGGAGACAACTTAACAAAGGTGTGGAGTGGAGAGACATTGGGCATTGGGGGTTCGATGAGACTGCAGATGTTGGATTGGAGCAGCAGCAGTGGTAAAATCCATATCCATTGGCCCACATACATCACATCCCGTCGTCCGTCCGAAGCTATAAAAGTTATGAGTTAAGTGGAATTTCGTATTCACACACACACACACACAACCTCGGCCTAATGAAGAATTAAATTAGTCATCTATTTTATTCGCAATTGAGACTGAGAGACGGGTTGGATCGGATTGCTGCAGTGGTGGTTTCATTAATACCGCATCATTAAAAAAAAGAGTGCATGCAGTGTGTGTGTGTGTGTGGATGGATGAGACATATTTTTTTTGTATTTATCAAAGTTTCCAGTTTTGTCTTCTTTTGATTGTGGGTGTGGTTTTTTAAGTTTTAATAATTTTTTTGGTGGATTTGAGAGCAAAGATTGCAATTTTTTTGGAGTCGAGTTGAGCTGTGGAGCACATTTGTCTAATACCTTAAAAGTTTGTCATCGGCTTAATTAATACGTCATCATCTCGTCCTTATCATCATCGTGGATAACTGACTCATATCTGTCCAGTACATTTAAGGCAAAAGAAGAGACCCTCTGTGTTCTAAAAAAACAAAGGTAAGTCCTTTAAAAGCTTATAGGTGTGGCATAGTTTCTTCTTGGTCATTTTTAAACACTTTGACTTTTTTTTAAGGCTCTTCCTCTGGAGTGACGACACGGCAGGGAGTATAGAAGAATGACGCATTTAAAATCCATCCCTTCTTCAAACTCGAATAAATCATCATCCACATCGACGACCAGGAGGAGGGCCGATGAGGCCACCACGAGTGACGACAGTGACGATGTAGACGTGGAAGTGTCCTCCTCTTCTTCTTCTCAAGATCTCCCGAATGGTCATTCAGACGACTCTGGGGTCGTGGAGGAGGATGAGCCTCAAAAGGTGCCGACGACGACGACCAACAGTAAGCAGACTACCACCAAGAAACAAGTGACGACGACTGTCCCTAAAGAGTGTAGCACCACATCACCACAAACGACAGACGCCACTACCACCAATGGCGAGGTTCAGAAAGAACGGCAGAGGAGGTTTGCTGGAGACACTTTTGAGGAGGCTTCCTTATGGGATGCCTTCTGCACCTACCTTTGCTACGCCTTCCTCGTCATCGTGGGGTATGTGAATGACGTCGTCCGACCCTGCAAAGTCAAGGAGAAGAACAGAGAGGTAAAGGCTACAAACTAAATTGATGATGGACGTGACTAAAATACTTTAATTTGTGCTCAGGGCTACGTCTCCTTGTACGCCTCCTTCGAAAGCTTCTACACCCGGCACGTCTACCGGCGGATAAGGGACTGTTGGAACATGCCGGTGGCAAGTGTTCCGGGGAAATTCATCACTTTGAAAGAAAGACGATCGGATGATTATGGATGGACGTTTCAGTAAGTGCCCAAAAGCAAAAAAAACTGAATTTCCGTTTCTAATTTTCCTTTATACCACAGATACACTGGGAAGACGGTCACTTGTGCCAACCTGGGCTCTTACAACTACTTGGGGTTTGCAGAGAATCATGGCCCTTGTGCAGAAGCTGCCATTGCGTCCATATCCAAGTACGGGCTTGCGACTTGTAGTTCCCGAATGGAGCTTGGGAATGCAGCCTATCATGAAGAGTTGGACCAGTTGGTGGCAAGGTTCCTGGGGGCGGAGGATGCCATCACTTGTGGGATGGGTTTTGCAACAAATGCCCTCAACCTTCCTGCCATCCTGGGGAAAGGGTGTTTGGTCATTAGTGACGCTAAAAACCATGCTTCTATCATCCTAGGGTTGAAACTGTCCAAGGCCACTGTTCGTGTTTTTAAGCATAACAGTAAGGATTCATATATGTAAGTTAAAATGTCCAAGATATAATTGTTTATTGTTGCAGATATGAAGAGTCTGGAAAAAAGGATTCGCGAAGCCATCATTCAGGGTCAACCAAGGACTCATTTACCATGGGATAAAATCGTTGTCGTTGTTGAAGGAGTGTACAGCATGGAAGGATCCATTGCACGGCTCCCGGACATTGTAGAGTTTAAGAGGAAATATGGGGTAAGTCAGGTCGCCAAAATTTTTAATTCAATTGGCAGCTTAAATTAATGAAATATTAATTCTATCCAGATCTACATTTATTTGGACGAAGCCCACAGTGTTGGAGCAATGGGGCCAAGGGGTCGTGGCGTGGTCGACTACTGGGGCTGTGATCCAAGGGAGGTGGACATTCTAATGGGCACTTTTACCAAAAGCTTTGGCTCTGCTGGAGGTTACATCGCGGGTTCAAAGGCTCTCATAGACATGCTACGACAGAACAGTCATGCCCACTGTTACGCAACATCCATGTCCCCTGCCGTCGCATATCAAATCCTCTCCTCCATGAAAATCATTATGGGAGAAGACGGGACGAAGGAAGGGATCAAGAGGGTTCGACGCCTCCGACGGAATGCAAGATACTTTCGAATGAGGTTGAAACAAGCTGGGTTCATCGTGTATGGAAATGACGACTCCCCAGTCGTTCCAACAGCTCTGTACATGCCTTCAAAGATTGGATACGTCGTGAGGGAAATGATCAAAAGGGGTGTGGCAACTGTGGGCGTTGGATTCCCAGCCACTCCTTTGGTAGAAGGAAGGACTCGGTTTTGCATCAGTTCCTCACACACGAAGGAAATTTTGGATAATGTAAAAGTTTATATATTTTACAGTTTCTTATTTCTCATGTCATCTTATTGTTTTTCTTCTCTCTTTTTAGGCGTTTGAGGCCATGTGTGAAGTCGGTGAAGCTGTCGAGGCTCGAAATTCTCGACTTCCTAGACCCACCGGAGAAGTTATTTATGAAGAAGCTGACGATGATGAGGATTTATATTTGTAATAATGACAGAGTTTTTTTTGTGTGTTTTTGTTCCACCTTTTAATTGTTTTCATGAATTATTTTGACCTATTAAGACTAATTAAGAAGGATTATGCTATTATTTTAAGAAATTTTTGAATTAACGCTTGTGATCTATACCACTATACACACACACACACACTCCAATTGACGATTGTTGTTGCCACTAGTGGATAGAAGTGCCTTACTAACTAAAAAACCAAAAAACCTTTTGCTACAATAATAATACAAGAAAGAAGAAAGCTTAAATAGAGTCAGAATTGTCCATTGTAAACCTTTCAGTTTTTTCCTATTGTATGTAGTAACCTAATTATACGATCATGATGTACCGACATCTCTGTCTTTTATTTACGAAGATGAGAGTATTTTTATATCTCTACTACTACACCACACCACACCACACGCCTTGGCTAGTTTTTTAGCGTTTAACAAATCTTAAAAGAGAGACCTTGTGACGACAAGTAGTGCTAAATACTTTTTTTGAGCTAATACAAAATACAATCCACCACCACTACTAAGTCGCCAGCCAGAGCATTCCGAAATGAAGTCATATCATCATCCATTCTTTTTAAAAAGCTAAATAGAGATTCACTTTACTTTACTATGCAAAAGTGTAAGACTTAAATAAATATGTAAATTATTGAAAGAAGAATTGAAGAACAACCAAAATAAAATCTCTCTGTATTCTTTCTTTCCTGAGAATCCTTGTGTATATTTCTTTTAGTTTAAGTGCCTTCACTTCTCTTTCCATTGTTATTGACTTTCATATCCCCGAAGTTGCCCGAAATAAGCCAACCAAGGTCACGGTCACCTTTCTCTCTTCTCTCTCTCTCTCTCTCTCTCTCTCTCCTGCTAGTACAGTAAAGTATCATTCCAAAGACCGGAAACGATGTGCTGTTGATTAGTTTTTGGATACCCGGGTGAAAGTGTGCCTCTCTCTCCTAAAACGCATTTGTTAAAAGCAGAGCAACAACATTTGCGGTTTTTTTGCGTGCACGTATTGTTATTGAACATTTAAGACTTTCCCATCCATCAAAAGACATGCCTGTCTTTCTTTTTGCGACATGACAAATCTATTACCAAAGTGAAAGCATTATGAGTGCTTAGTGCATTTAAACTACTCAACCTGTTTTCAGTCACCTAATGTTGCAGTATTTGTACATTTATGGTGCATGTTTTTTGATTATTGTTTTATTTTATTGTTATTGAGCTCATCTCTAATCATCATCATCATCGTCAGCTCAAAATCAAGGTAAGCGTACAAAAAAATAAGATAAGTCCATGTTTTCCTTATTCAGAGAAGAGATGAGATACTCTCATTCCGATCATTTCACGTGATGATATTCAATTTAACTTACATACAAAAAAGTTAGTTGTATTACAGAGTGTTCAGTTAGATGCATATGTTTCTTTTTTGCATTTGCATTCGTATGTAAATGTGTTAGCAGCAATCAACACAAAACTTTTAGCTTTTAGCTTCGGTTCTCACTCTATTCATTCATTCATTCATTCCTTCTCTGAGATTGGAAGCAAGAACACGTGCAATTTTTACAGAGTGCACGTAATCAACAAAAACAATACACACAAAAATCCTTCATCATTTTCTAGAAGAAGAATTGTGGTGGACGTGACGTGACATCATGAACTTATCAACGAATGGAGCCCTCATCGTGGTCTCAAACCGGCTTCCCTTCGTCCTCAAGTACAATGAGGAGGCTCAGGAGTGGGAGAGGAAGTCCAGGTAAAGAAAGACATAAGACGATATCTCACTTTACCCCCTAAAAAGCGATTTCACATGCATTTTTGCTTCAAGAACTTTATGGATTTATAGTAGCAGAGTCTTATTGTGCCCCAAAAGGAACATGGCATCATAATCGATGCATGGGATATTGATTATGGATATTTGCAGACAATATTATTGATTGATTGAGAGAGAGAGAGAGAGAGAAAAGGGAACATAATAAATTACATCGTCAGTCGATCGTGCCATCGGTCATACGTTAATTAAATTAAGTAAGTCAAGTTCAAAGCAATTGAGAGAGAGATTAAAAGAGTCACCTATAAACCTTTAATCCTATGACTTTTAAATGCTTTGACTTGACTTCTGTGATAATAGGTCATGATATTGGACATTTACAGGTTAAAAAACCGGCATTTATCTCTCATCCCAAAAAACAAAAATGAACATTTTGGCAAACAAGTTACAAGTCAATAATAATGCATAATGATGACATTTTTATACATTTATTTTTGTACATTTTATTCAATTTGTTTTCTTTCTTTTTACGAAATCAGCGCAGCTTTGTAAGTACAATCTGCATAATTATGAGGTGATTTGATTTGATATGATATATGACACTGCGAGGAATCTCGTGGAAAATTACAGCCATCAAATACTTGAATAGTTTTATAGAGCTCCGATTGTCAGCGATAGGAATGTGATGATGAGTGTTGTTTGAAACTTGAATCTGCATAGCTTATCTTTTCTTTTAGAAATGGAAAATTCCATTCTCACAAACCCTGGACTGGAGTTTGTCTAGAGGCAAATTGCCCCATAATGCATTCTTATTTACTTTACAGTGCGGGTGGCCTCGTGACGGCCGTCGCCCCTGTCGTGGTCCACTGTGGAGGCCTATGGGTAGGATGGGCAGGGGTGTATCCTGAGGATCATGGCAAGTCGGATGTTCACATCCCAGACTCTGACCCCTCGGACAAGACACCCCTGTCCTCTTGGACAAGGCCACGTTCAACTCTTACTACAACGGGTGTTGTAATGGGACCTTCTGGCCCCTCTTCCATTCCATGTCGGATCGTGCCATTTTCAGTGCGGAGAGTTGGGAGGCGTACGTCGTGGCCAATGCTGTCTTTGCCGAGAAGACGTTGGAGGCTGTTCGGAGGGCGAATGAGGCCATGAGTCCGGAGGATCCTCCTCCACTCGTCTGGATCCACGACTATCATCTCATGATGGCTCCAAATACGGTGAGGTTGAAGGCGGACGAGGAGGGGCTCAAGTGCAAGATGGGATTCTTCCTCCACATCCCTTTCCCAGCGTGGGACATCTTTCGCCTCTTTCCGAGAGATGATGAGGTGCTTCAAGGGATGCTAGGGTGTGACATGATTGGCTTCCATATCGTCGACTACTGTCTGAACTTCCTTGACTGTTGTCAAAGGCGGCTTGGGTGTCGCGTGGATCGAACGGCAATGTGAGTTTTATGAATCTTTTTATGTCACAAATGCATAGATTTTGTAGTGTAAGATTCATATTAAGGTTCTAACAGTAATTGAAGTGACAAAGGAGTGGAGGCATTTTTTTGGCGATGGTCATTCTGAGACGAAGTATCGCCTGAGCAAAATGGAAAATGTCGACTTTTCTCCTTCAAATGAACATTGCGTGAGATTGCATTGGGCAAAAGATGTCACAAAATTCAGGGCATTTAGTATTTTCAACGGGTCATGTCTCGTCTTTTGCTTTTACAATCGCCAAATAAAACCGACACTCATTTGTCACTACAATTAGCGTTTTAGAACCTTAATTTGGTTGCTTGACCAAAGCTTGATTACTTTACTTGCTTAGGTTGGTGGAGGTGGGAGGACGAACCGTTCGCGTGCGTGCCCTCCCGATCGGCATCCCCTTCGAGCGTTTTGTTCAAATGGCCAAAGACGCCCCACAAATGGTGTCTTGTATCAATCAGAAATTAATCCTTGGTGTGGATCGACTCGACTATACAAAGGGACTCGTTCATCGACTCAAGTCTTATGAGAGGCTCTTGGAAAAGTATCCAGAGTACAAGGAAAAGGTATGGGGGTCTATAACTTAGCTTTATTGTGGTCAAAGAAAGGAACCTTAAGGACTCTTAGGTTGTTTCTAACATGGTCAGCCTAAGGGGAGGAAGTTTCGTCTGAAAAATGCAAAATATTTAGGTTTTCTGATGTAAAAGCACTGCTTGAGATTGACTCGGGGTAAAGTGCGATAAAAACCTTAGATAATCAATTTTGAGACGTGAATTACTTCCCTTAGGTTAAAATCTCCAAAGTCCTTTGTTCCCAGTGAAAGATTCTACACTTTTTCCTTTAGGTCGCCTTCCTCCAAATCGCCGTCCCCTCCCGAACCGACGTCAAGGAGTACCAAGACCTGAAGGAAGAATTGGACCAGTTGGTCGGCCGCATCAACGGTCGGTTCACAACGCCTAACTGGAGCCCCATCCGCTACATCTACGGCTGCGTGGGTCAGGATGAATTGGCCGCCTTCTATCGCGAGGCAGCCGTGGCCCTCGTGACCCCCCTTCGAGACGGCATGAACCTCGTCGCCAAAGAATTCGTCGCGTGTCAAATCGGGGAGCCTGGGGTCCTCAT